>SJYO01020080.1:132727067-132767007 GCA_006410555.1 Capra ibex
TGACTGAAAAGGTCAGGACACCGGTGACGACTCAAAAGGTTTAAACGACCGTATAACTCAC
The DNA here is from genome assembly GCA_006410555.1 of Capra ibex. Lineage (NCBI taxonomy): Eukaryota > Metazoa > Chordata > Mammalia > Artiodactyla > Bovidae > Capra > Capra ibex. Next base: position 132,727,129 of record SJYO01020080.1, read on the forward strand.
GTCGTGAAAGTGTCGTAGTAGAAAGTCCTAAACTTTGTCGAGTTGACCTTAAGGTAGTGGAGGTGATCGAAACAAGCATCACTACGAAAGATTCCGGGTGAACTGAAGTGTAAGGTCCTACAGACTGAGATCCACTCACTAGTGTAGTAGTACTAATAGACCCAGTACTTCTAGAAAAAACATGTCAAGAAGACACATAAGAACGGTGGAGAAGAATTATAGAAGACGAAGAGAATCCAGGGACGGTAAAGACAGGAAAAAGCTCGGGTAGAAACGTACTTTACAAGGGAACCATAGAGATTAAAAGAACTTCTCTAGAGATCAGAAAGGGTAAGACAAGAAAAGGAGAATAAATAAACGTAACTAGTGACTCCTTCCGAAAGAATAGAGAGGAACGATAAGAAACCTTGAGACGTAAGTCTACGAATATAGAAAGGAAAAGAGGAAACGAAAAGCGGAGAGAAGAAAAGTGTCGATAAACATTCCGGAGGGGTCTGTCGGTAAAACGAAAAAACGTAAAGAAAAGGTACCCCTACCAGAACTAGGGACAGAGGACATGTCACAGTGCTTGGAGTAAGGTATCGAGTAGTCCGTGAGACAGATACTCTAGATCCGGGAATTTAGATAAAGAGTGAAGGTGACATATTAGTATTCCTTAAACTAAATCCAGTATGGACTTACCAGATCACCAAAGAGGGTGAAAGAAGTTAAATTCAGACTTAAAACGTCATTCCTCAAGTACTAGACTCGGTGAAGTCGAGGACCAGAATAAAAACGACTGACACGTCTCGAAGAGGTAGAAACCGACGTTTCTTATATTAGTTAGACTAAAGTCACGACTGGTAGACCACTACAGGTACACATCTCAGAAGAGAACACAACAACCTTCTCCCACAAACGATACTGGTCACGTAAGAGAACCGTTTTGAGATAATCGGAAATGGGACGAAGTAAGGCGTAAGGTTCCGGTTCAAACGGACAATGAGGTCCACAAAGAACTGAAGGATGAAAACGTAAGGTCAGGGGATATTACTTTTCCTGTGGAAAAAACCCACAATCAAGATTTTCCAGAACATCCAGAAGTATCTTGGCAAGTTGAAGTCGCAGAAGTCGCAATGACCAGCCCCGTACTTGAACCTAATGGTACGATAAGTTACCAAACGAAACCTTTACTTGTCTCTAGTAAGACAGCAAAAACTCTAACGTAGGTTCGTGACGTAAAGTCTGAGAAAACAACTGGTACTACCGATGAGGTAAAGATCATTTCCTAAGGACGGGTCTTATCATCTATATTACCAGTAGACTCAATTTAAGTAGGTAAGGTTAGGTAAAATCAAGTGACTAAGGATCTGACAGGTAGAGGACAAACTAGTGAAGGTTGAACGGAACTCAGTACCTGGATTGTAAGGTCCAAGGATACGTTATAACAAGAAATGTCGTAGCCTGGAACGAAGAAATGTCGTAGCCTTTATGTGTTAATTTACATTTCAATTTTGAGTTTTTTAGAAATCATGTGGGTTATTTATGGTAACGGACGGAATTTTTTTTTAGGTCCTATAGAGATCATTGTGTTATGTAGTTGTAGTCTGAAAATACTTCAGTTTCACAAAGATTTACGTAAGAACAAAGTTATGTGGAGAAAAGAAAACTTCTTTTCATAATTTTGAAAAGTTTATGAACTTATTAAATCGACGATCATAAAGAGATAACGTCTCAGATTCACCGAGCGTAAAAGATTCGTGACACATTGTACTCGGACCCCCCAATTTTAGTTTACCTGTGACTGTCCCACGATATGCGTATCCTGTCACGCCATCAATTCTCGCATCAAAATCAAAACCGAACGCAGAGTCGAGAATGAGAGAGTCTTTTGAAGTTGGAGAGAGAGTCAGAGTTAAAGGAGTAGTCTTTTTTACTTTACCAGGAACTTAGATAAGGTATGTCAATTTGACTCCCATTTATCTTTATTGACAAAACTTCGCATATGAGAACACACAATTCATTGAGTGTGACAGCCCCTTGTTTAGAGGTCTTGAGGAAGTAGAAGGACGGTTTTACTTTCAAATGCAAGCGTTTTACCGTAAAGGGGTAGGGGGGAAGAGGTCGCGGACCATACATGACCAGATGAAGGACAAAGTTACTTAACCGATAAGACCCATGGTACTCATTCACCTCGGACGCACGGACAGAAAAACACGGACGGAGTAAAGTCGGCCGCACTACAGGAGTTCCGAGTGGGTGTGCCATCACCCACAGTCGTGAGGGAGGGAAAGATTTCGTCATATCGTGAGACGTCACACATATATAGTATGAGATAAATAGGTAAGGAGGTGACAACCCGCGCGCAACAAAGGTGCAAAACCGATGACACTTACGCGACGACACTCGTATCCCCATGCTCGTAGAGGAGGTCCAGGACAAAGGTTAAGAAAACCTTTATATGAGTTTTCATCTTAATGACTTAGTATACCACGAAATTAAAAATTAACAAACTCCCGGACGGCAGGACAATAGGTGTCACACTCGGTATGAAAATTCGAAGGAAGAGTTCACGGCTCTTAGGAGTCCCGACACTACGTCCTAAAATTTCGGTGGGTTCGACGCGGAGATTGTGGCCGGCTCCAGGAGACAGGAGGCGGCTAGAACCGCAGATGGTGTTGGTTAAAAGGCGCCCTACCATCACAGACACGGAACCCCTCATATAGAACAATATCTGCCTCGACGGGGATTACAATGGCTACCTCCCACGAACCTGAGAAGTCAGCTCTCTGTAACTATTCTCCGGACTACTACCTAAGTCCGAGATACCCCAGACGCGACGTTGTGTTCCCGTACTTCTGTCCAGCGCCCCAGGGAACGAACGAGAACTAGTACCACGGCCGTCGCCGGGGACTTTAACCGTCCCCGACCTCTTCCTGGGGGCCCAGTCTGACCTCCCCGTCGAGTCGACCCTTCCGGTGGCCCACCAGGACCCCCGTCCCCGTGTCGTAGGAGAAAAGAGGGTCGTGGACCCTTCGACGTCAACCTAAAAACCAGAAATACATAGAATAACAAGTACTAAACGGGGTCAACGTGGAGGTCCGTCCATAGACATCATGGAATATCAGAGAAACACAAGACAAGAACCCCTCTACAAACAGGTCCACATTCGAGTCTACCATTTCGTAGACGGATGTTACGTCCTCTGGACCCAAGTTAGGGACCTAGTCCTTCTAGGGGACCTCTTCCGTTGCCGTGGGGTGAGGTCATGGGAACGGACCTCTTAGGGTACCTGTCTCCTCGGACCACCCGATGCCCGGAACCTCAGCGTTTCTCAGCCAGCACTGACTCGCTGCAGTGAAAGTGAAAGTTCGGGCGTCGGGTCCCAGGGTCCAGGGTCCGACCCAGTCACTGTCAGCTCCAAGCGACTCGCCGGTGCGGGACCGTCCCCGTCTCGACGCCGAAGCGAAGCGAAAGTGTAAAGGAGGGGTCTCGGCGGAAGACTCCACTCGGATTCGGGACGAGGACTCTGTGGGCGACGTGAGTACCAGTCTCCCTCCCCTCCGCGACATTCGTTCGTCCTGGGACTCCCCAGAAGGACCGAGTCTGGGAGGGTAGGAGACGACGTCGAGGAGGGGCTTCGCGGGTCCATTGCCGTCGAGATGTGTAAAGGACTTAAAAAGTCTACACTTTGGTCGTGGTTTCCCCCGTTCGATTGACGAACTACTAGCAGTCGTGTGTGGGGAGTCTGGGTGACCACGGGGTCCTGACGATCACAACTGGATTGGCTGGTGGTCGGTTGACCTCTTAACACGACTGCCCACGTTAACCGTGGCAACCGTGGGGAGGGAGTCGACCGGAAGTTTTGGCGAAAGAGGTTCGGGAAGTCCCTCAACCCCTAAAAAACTCGTCCTTGGGTAAGAGAAACGTACCGGGACGTCATTGGCAAGGAGACGAACCTGGAAAGCCAAACGAACGAGTGACACCCCGCCCGTCTCCTTGAACACTTGAACGACAGTCATTGTTTCGGTACACGAATTTTTGGGGCTTCGCACCGGTTAGTCTTGGAGACCCCTCACAAAATGTGCGAGAGGTTGGCTAGGGTTACAAGTCGGGTGAAACTCTTTCTCCCTAAAATCTGGGATCAAAACGGTCACACCAGGTCATCGTGAATTGAACGACCTTCGCACAGACTTTACGTCTAAAAAGTCGGTGAGGGGTTTGGACGTCTTAGTCTCGGAAGGAAAATTGTTCCTGGCGGGCCCTAGGTCCATGTGTAAGTTCAGTCTCTTCGAAGCGGAGCCGCGTGTCTTGCCAATTGAGTTTGTTTATTTTTGTTACCTCGTTATTTCGAAGGTGGACTCCCAGAGTTCACGAAGGATCGGTACTCGATTAAGTAGAAGGATTACCCTGTGATGTGGATAAAATCTCTACGTATCTCTTTCCGTATAAACGTTAAAAATTAATAAACTAACAAAGAGTAACAATTCATAAGAGTAAAGGTCCGGTTCCGTAATACTGAGGAATTTAGTAAGGGAGGGAATCGTAAGGATTTGGTTAAAGATTTCGTTTTTAGTTTACGTCATTCGATCGTTTACCGTATAGGTATGTCTCCCCCCCTTTACGGAAAAATGAGGATCTCGTCCAAGAACGGACAAAAAGAACAACGAACAAGACAAATGGATAAAGGAAGGTCTAAGAGACGTTCGAAGATGAACGGCTCAGGATAGACGTCCTCGGAGTCGGAAAGGGTTCGTAAATTGTGTGGTGCGCGTGAAGCCAGGAAAAAAGAATCGTGAGAGGATTGGAAAGGTCGAAACATGATTTGTTGTTTAATCGTGAGTGGAGGTGGTTCGGGTGTTTATAAACATGTTAATTCGTCGCTCAAAACACCAGTCTTTCCCTTCTCCCAAGGGAACTTAAAACACCGCGGTTTGTCGGAAAAAAAAGAGAGAGAGAGACCAAGTTAATCTAATTCAGTCTAATCGTTATAGTCTATTTATCCCGTTGACAGTTCCGTGAGTTGTTGTTTAACTTCGTAAGATAAATTCCTTACATATTAAGTCGTCGGAACTATATACCCTCAAGAGTTTGCGAGGGTCCCTCCACCGGACACCTCTTAAAGTAGTCATTCAGAGGTCTTGTCCTCCAAAATGACCCAAAAATCTTTTAATTGGTAGTCCCTTGGACAGACCTTGTTTTCGGCCTCGAGGTCTCCCATTGGTTCCACTTTCGAAGGACTGGGGTGCAGGATACCCTCCAAAGAAGGGTCCCCGTGACACTCGGCTAGAAGGCATTTTCTAGACATTAGATGAGGCACCACGTAGGACCGGACGGGTGTCGAGAACTACAGACGAAGGACACCGGTCAGTACACGTTTGTCCGGTCCCAGGTCACCTTCGGTCGAAGGGGACGACCTCACCCAGACCACACGGGGCCAGAATAAGATTCTCGTTGATTGAAGAGGAAGTGGAGGAAGAAGGACCTCCCCACCATAATGTATAGAAATTCTATTTTCAAAGATAGTACTTTGTCCCGAAACACTTCCTTCGGTGAAAAGAACCTTCCCATCTCACGGGATCCTCAACCTCCCGCTCCCCTCTTCTCGTACAGTGAGTCTCCACCTTGATTTGTAAATAAACTTTGCGTCTGGTTCCTCTTGTCTATTCGTGTCAACAGAGTCCTCTAAGACCGTAGAAGGACCTGAACTCGGTCTCCGTTTCTACGGACGTACTCTTTCGCACCCTGTTCTGTCTTCTTTTCGAAGGTGGTCTCAGAAAAAAAAATTGTAATAAGAAATTTAGTAAAAAAACTCCACACAACTGTACATCTTTCAACATGTATAAACTATGGACATTGAGTAACTCAAACCCCGATTCATACGTGCGTACTTTGATAATCGTCGTAGTTCTGGTATTTGTACAGGTAGGGGTTGGTTTGAAAGGAGGGTGGCGAAATAGTAGTAGTAGTAACAACAACAACATTTAAAAAACAAACATATTCTTCTCAACTGTATTCTAGATGGACAACACCAGACACGCACCCAACCTTTTCTTGAAGGTCTGTCCTCCGTCTTTCTTTCCTCCTATTTCCAATAATCTCGTCTCCTCCCCCCTCAGTGACGACCCGGCCGAAGGACTGCCAGTCCCTCTCTGCCACCACTTCCACCCAAGAACCACACAAAAGTATCAGTCCCAGGTTCCTGTCCCATCTCCAGAACGGCGAGTAAACGGCTAACCTACTCCATACATGTGTTCCTATGGAAGAGGAATATACCCATCCTACCTCTTCCGTTACCGTGGGGAGAGGTCATGAGAACGGACCTTTTAGGGTACCTACCTCCTCGGACCACCCGACGTCAGGTACCCCAGCGATTCTCAACCTGTACTGACTCGCTGAAGTGAAAGTGAAAAGTGAAAGTACGTAACCTCTTCCTTTACCGTTGGGTGAGGTCACAAGAACGGACCTCTTAGGGTCCCTACCCCGTCGAACCACCCGACGGTAGATACCCCAGCGTGTCTCAACCTGTGCTGACTTCGCTGAATCGTCGTCGTCGTCGTCGTCGTATGCCCATCCTCCCCTCTGTCTCATATGACGGGTCTTCCCAGGTCTCTAGGAGTCCTCAATGTTGCACCCCCGCCCCTCCCGTGATTCCCAGACGAGAAAGACAAGGACCGAGGGTCCTGGGACGAACCAGTGGACAAGAAGGTAGGAACCCTGTGGTGGGATGGGAGAATCGTTTAAAATTCGTGTATTATGTCACAACAATCGTTGCCCGTGATACGACATGTCATCTAGAGGTCTTGAATACAAAGAAGTAGGGACTCTGAAACACGGGAGACCCGTCTTAAGACTCCACTCTTACGGGGAGTTGGTCCGGTCAGAAAGACTTTATAGTGACGTGTGGACGGTCGACACCTCGTTTCCCGCACTAGGTAAACGAGACTGACAAGCCAACTCGCAAATCAGGAGTGGTTAGGGGGTTCTGAGAGAAACAGTGGTTTTCTTCCCGTACTACAAAAGACGGGTAGCATTTATTGTAAGTCTTTGGCGACACTTGTCGACAATCCTTGGACTCACCACAAAGGGTCCGGAGGAAACGAATCTTTTTAACCAGTGTTAGGTATTTATGAGAGTTAAGGGCCCCTTTTCCTTTTGCCAATGTATTCCCTCAAAGGACTCCTAAGGATTGTCGGATCGTCTCCACAGGTACTCTTGTGACGAAAGCCAAAAGGGGTTTCGGAGATTGAAGACATCCCAAGGTGTTGATCCTCTAAGCCCTCTGTCGTCTTAACGAGGGGCACTACATAAACCATAGGAGAGAGGGGAGTGGACCCCGAAGGGATGTCCGAGTCTATCATTTCTTAGACGGACGGCACACCCTCTGAGTCCCAGGTAGGAACCCAACCCTTCGAGAGGACCTCTTCCTTTACCGTGGGGTGAGGTCCTGAGAACGGACCTTTTAGGGTACCTGTCTCCTCGGACCGTCCGATGTCAGGGACCCCAGTGTCTCTCAACTGGTGCTGACTACCTGATCGTGTGTATGTGAAAGGAGTAGGTGTTGTTGAACCGGTACTAATTAGTCGGTGTGACGCATGCACCACTGAAAAAGGGGTTCCACTCAGAGTCTGCCAAGGAGTTGGTAGAGGGTCCTTCGAGAAGACGGAAGACTGTGTTATCCGGGAACCTCAGGTGTGGAGTCCGGTAAGTTCTGTAGACCGGAAAAGACTACAGACCACCATTTGTTGTTTCGGATGGGAGGTCGACCCGGTAGTGTCACTTACAGGTTACATCTCTGGTCTTTTAGGTCACCGGGGTGGTGGGTGGCTATACGTAAGGATATCCTAGTGTTACTGGCGTATTCCTTAAGGGGTCCCGTGTCCTATTATCGTAGTCAACGTCTTAGAACCGGGAGAGCACTCAGGAATAGTGTGCGGTGTTAATAAGGTTCACGTACAATGAACACTCAATGTTCACGAAACATAAGTTAGGAGTATCGTTAATTCACAAATAATAATCGGACAAATATTATTCCCTCCACCCTTCGGACTCCATGTTTCTTTAATTTGTCGAGCGTCTTTCGGAAGGTCGACCTTTAATAGGTCCAGTCCTGAACTTAGGTCATGGTCGCCGAGGTCTTGGTCCGGGGACGGAAAAACTGTCAACTCGACAAGACTTCGACCGGTTTCAAGACAATGTAGTCTATTGACTTTATTAATCTGGGTTCAAGTAACTGAGATTTTTACCTCAGTGGAGAAGATTCTGGGAGACACTTAAGGATCTTCTTCCCCCTCGTCTTCCGAAGCTCGGACTAGAGATGCACTCAATCTATATGACTGAAAGTCATCGGTGGTATAACCTACACGTTCCGTCTTCGGTTGAAGTTACAAAATTTCCTACCTCCGTAGGAAAGTCTTCCCCTCATGTGGAGAGGGATTCTGAAGAATGGGAAATACTCTTGAGAGAGAAGACAGTAGTTTTCCCCGATCCTTTCGTTACCGATCGAGTGATAAAAAATGTAGTGAGTCAAGTCAAGTCAAGTCAGTCAGCACAGGTTGAGAAACGCTGGGGTACTTAACGTCGTGCGGTCCGGAGGGACAGGTAGTGGTTGAGGGTCTCAAATGAGTTTGAGTACAGGTAACTCAGCCACTACGGTAGGTCGGTAGAGTAGGAGACAGCAGGGGAAGAGGAGGACGGGGGTTAGGGAGGGTCGTAGTCTCAGAAAAAGTTACTCAGTTGGGAAGTGGACTCCACCGGTTTCATAACCTCAAAGTCGAAGTCGTAGTCAGGAAGGTTGTTTGTGGGTCCTGACTAGAGGAAATCCTACCTGTCCAACCTGGAGGAACGTCAGGTTCCCTAAGAGTTCTCAGAAGAGGTTGTGGTGTCAAGTTTTCGTAGTTAAGAAACCGTGAGTCGAAAGAAGTGTCAGGTTGAGAGTGTAGGTATATACTGGTGACCTTTTTGGTATCGGAACTGATCTACCTGTAAACAACCGTTTCATTATAGAGACGAAAAGTTATATGATAGATCCAACCAGTATTGAAAGGAAGGTTCCTCATTCGCAGAAAATTAAAGTACCGACGTCAATGGTAGACGTCACTAAAACCTCGGGGGTTTTTATTTCAGACTGTGACAAAGGTGACAAAGGGGTAGATAAAGGGTACTTCACTACCCTGGCCTACGGTACTAGAAACAAAAGACTTACAACTCGATTGGGAGAAAGTGAAAATAGTTCTCCGAAAAATCAAGGAGAAGTGAAAGACGGTATTCCCACCACAGTAGACGGATAGACTCCAATAACTATAAAGAGGGCCGTTAGAACTAAGGTCGAACACAAAGGAGGTCGGGTCGTAAAGAGTACTACATGAGACGTATCTTCAATTTATTCGTCCCACTGTTATATGTCGGAACTACTTGAGGAAAAGGATAAACCTTGGTCAGACGACAAGGTACAGGTCAAGATTGACCACGAAGGACTAGACGTATATCCAAAGAGTTCTCAGTCCAGTCCACCAGACCATAAAGGTAGAGAACTTCTTAAAAGGTGTCAAATAACACTAGGTGTGTCAGTTCCAAAACCGTATCAGTTATTTCGTCTTTATCTACAAAAAGACCTTGAGAGAACGAAAAAGGTACTAGGTCACCTACAACCGTTAACCTAGAGACCAAGGAGACGGAAAAGATTTTGGTCGAACTTGTAGACCTTCAAGTACCAAGTGTATAACGACTTCGGACCGAACCTTTTAAAACTCGTAATGAAATGATCGTACTCTACTCACGTTAACACGCCATCAAACTCGTAAGAAACCGTAACGAAAAGAAACCCTAACCTTACTTTTGACTGGAAAAGGTCAGGACACCGGTGACGACTCAAAAGGTTTAAACGACCGTATAACTCACGACGTGAAAGTGTCGTGATCTTTCCGTTTAAAACCACTTTTAGTATTGATTAAAGGTTACCATAAGGGAGTTCGACAAACCGTCGAAAAACGAAGGGTGTTAAGTACTATTTTAAGGTGGTGTGAACCGTTTTAGTAGGGTCGGAATGTTAACAGGCATTATGAATTTTTCGTCGGTCTACTTTCTTATTCTTTCTAGTTATATCAACTATCTAAACTTTCGTTGGTTCCAGTGTAAGACCAAAACAAACAAACAAAAACTCTTTTCTTTAATTTAGGTCTGGGTCGAGTGTGAACCGTTTTAAATACTCGTTAGGTTGTAATTAGTTAAGTGAAAGTTCCCGGAAGAGGAGAACGGAAATTAGTACACTATAGATCCCCTGAATATGCGAGTCTCAGTACTTCTTTCTGGTTCCGAGAGTCCCGGGACGTATCGAAAACCGAGTCCTGACGTACCTAATAAATTTTAAGGTAAGGACCACAGTAAGGTGGGGGAGGTTTCCTTCGAGTCGGAGACCCTAGAAATTCCGGTACCACGGACTTTCGGGGCGGACGTACCCAATGTCGGTCGGAGGATACCCCCGAGTGCACTGGACGTGACGAAAAGTTGTGTTAAAGACTGTGGTGTGTGTCCCACAAAAGGAGTATAGTTAGGTAAGAGATTGAGAGACCTGTGGTTGAATCACAGGATGTTAAGTTGGTTAAGACTGCACTTGAAGGTCTTTGTTCAACTTCCGAGTCGGGGTGTTCTGACGGGGTAAAAGTCTGATCAATGTTCAAGACGTAACGTAGACTTGAAGATTGTCGACCGATATTTCACGCCCAGGGGTGCTGGGCGTGAATCCCTGGTGTCGAGTGATCTTACCGAGTGTCTTGAAGCCCTTTGTGAAACGACTGGCAACGACAAATGAATATTTCCTATGTTGACCCGACGTCGGTGCAACGCCTCAAAGTGTTCCAGTCCATACCTCTCGACAGACACCAGAGAGATCCACGACGGAAAAGTCTTAGAGGTGCAAGAGTGGTTGAACCCACAAAGGGTTTGGGGTAGTAAATCCCAATAAATACCTTCAAAGTAATACAACCTTACCAACTAAGTTATTAACCAGTAACTATTACTTGAATTGGAGGTCGAGGAAAGGTGGTCGTTGTCTCCAGACTCTACCTCAAAGTTCAAGGTTAGGGGGTCCGCAGTGAACCAAAAAGATCCCTGGTCTAAGTAGGAGCCATGGTTAGTAGAGTAGTAGTGTGTACACTGAGAGTGGAAGTCTGAGGTTACCGACATCCTCGACACACGGCCCTTGGTCCCCGTCTCTGGTTCATGGATAAAGAGAAGATAGTGTCCGCCGTCAGACCAGCGACAGGGGATGTAATGAGCATTAAAAGACAGAGGGGAAGGGTCAGAGAGTTTAGTAGGTCGCAGTCCGATCGGAATAAACAGGAACTTCATGTGTCGGAGGAGGGTTTGGGAGAATACTGTTATACTACCTTTGTGGAACTCTTGTGCGGAGAAGTAAAACAAGTTGTGAGTGGCGTGTCGTGAATGACATAGAGTTTCGGACGAGATCCGGAAGGGTACTGACATGTGTAAAGTAGTAGTGTTGGTAAGGTCTTATACTAGAGGTAAACTGTTTACCTTTTCGAGACTCTCGTCTCTCAAGTCACGGAACGTCTTCCAGTTTGTCGGCACCCCAGACCTGTACTTACGGGCCCGCCCAGACTTCAGACTCCGCGGCAGTGGTGAGGGACGTAGTGGTGGGCCGGAGGCGTTCTTCAGTCAGGAAGTCTCTGTGACGACCACAGAGAGCGACTTTTCTTTCTTCCCTCTACGACGTAAAGAGGAGACTACTCAGACATCGGTTTTTTCGAGTGGTGACGGAGCCCTCTGACTTAAAGAGTCTTTTAACAGCCGAACCCCGTCGTTTACAGACGTTCCGTGACTCGACCCGTCCCTCCGGAGACTCCATTGAGACTTCGGGGAACTCCTATTCTTTTCGGTCTCCGCTCAACTCTTCAAGTTCCTCGAACCAGGGTCGGTGTGCTACCGGCCGACCAGGGACCTATTTCCCGTTACGTCCACTGATACTCCTCGGGTCCTTAGGGCGGGCGCGATATTCTACCCGTAACAGCCGAGAGTGTGGGACTCCCTCTGCACCTTTGAACCCGTGGCTAAATGTGGTCGTCGTCTCTGTTGTTGTTTCCGTCTTCGACTTCGAGTGCCTCCGCCCGACGCGGCACCCGCTGTGTGTCGTGGACACCCTCGGGTGTCTCTTTGCCGGACGCCCCGGTAGGGTCCTAAACGAGCCTGCGACCTGGAGGTCGGTGGTGCCACTGAGCAATATCTCCACGGCTGAAGGTCCTCGACACACCTCGAAGTCGAAGTCCTTCGCGTGTCCTCGGTATCGAGGGGACAACTGACCACGTTTGTCTTGACAGATAACACGGGAACGCCGGGGGAACCTCAAGGGACCTGAATAGTCGTCCCATCACGCACCCCCTCTGAAAAATAATCTCTTGACAAAATTTTCAACGTTCTGAACCCTTAGTTTGGTAGTACCCAAGTTCAGGACTGGGACGGAAAGGGAACGTTGCACAGAAAGTCCCCTCGACCTCTTCCGTTACCGTGGGGAGAGGTCATGAGAACGGACCTTTTAGGGTACCTACCTCCTCGGACCACCCGACGTCAGATACCCCAGCGTGTCTCAGCCTGTGCTGACTCGCTGAAGTGAAAGTGAAAAGTGAAAGTACGTAACCTCTTCCTTTACCGTCGGGTAAGGTCACAAGAACGGACGTCTTAGGGTCCCTGCCCCCTCGGACCACCCGACGGTAGATGCCCCAGTGTGTCTCAACCTGTGCTGACTTCGTTGAATCGTCGTCGTCGTCGTCAGACGAAGACCCTCTTCCTGTACCGTTGGGTGAGGTCAGAAGAACGGATCTCTTAGGGAACCTGTCTCCTCGGACCACCCGACGGTAGGTACCCCAGCGTGTCTCAACCTGTGCTGACTTCGTTGAATTGTACGTACGTACGTAACCTCTTCCTCTACCGTTGGGTGAGGTCCCAAGAACGGACCTCTTAGGGTCCCTGCCCCGTCGGACCACCCGACGGCAGATACCCCGGTGTGTCTCAACCTGGGCTGACTTCGCTGAGTCGTCGTCGTCGTCGTCGTCGTCGGACGAAGGTAGAGATTGAAGATTGTACCCCAGTGCACTGGACAGGAACACTAACGATAACACTAAGTGACTCTATTACAAAAGACTACGTGGTAAAACTACAGACCACTCGACAAGTGGGGACTGTTTGTTATCTTCATAATACTCATAATAAAGAACTTAGACGGAATGAAAACAAAGGAATACACATTTTACCAAAACGGGGTATTCTGACACCCTGTCTCATTGATTTATGTTAATTATTAAGTTTCACGGAACCTCGTTTCGTGGTTAAGACGTATCTAAAGACTTCTGTTTTGTTCGTGCCGAAGACATGAGTGGACAGGAGGAGTCTACGAGGTCCTCCCGAAGGAAGAAAATACAAAAGTACTCCGGAAGGAGGTCTTACTAAGTTAAAGGAGAAAAGGCCCCCTTGAAAACCTTTCTCTATATGTTACTTTGAAACAATATAACAAACAGATAAGGGTGTAAGTTGTAAAAGTTCGGACATTGTAAGGGTCAAGGAATTTTTTACTTTTTTTGTTCCAAAAGATATGCAGAAAGTCAGAAGTTTCTCGAGAGGACGGGCGGGGGCCGTCGTCTCCGGAGCGTGTGCAGAAAAACGTGACAGTAGTCACTACAGAACGTACCAAAAATTGTCGTAGTCGAAGAGGTGACGTACCCAAGATCGGCAGAACCGTTGTCACCCTTCTAAAAAGCAAAAAGAACTCTTTCCGTCTGCAAAACCGATAAAAGTGACGTCGACGAGTTGGAGTCTTTTCTTTCTTTACACTCCCAGACTCTGTTGGAAATTCGTCTGAAGGAAGTAAAATGTGTATCCGACTTGGAAACTCCCAGTTGTTAACTTTAATGTAACATCGAAATTACACTAGTATTTCGTCATTAAGAAAAAAAAAAATCGTAATATGAAAAACTACTTTAACATTACGACGACTAGTAAATAAACTGAGTACGACGAATTTAGACTGGAGGTCCATAGAGACGGTTATTACTCAAATTTGACTTTCGTCTTCTTGTAAATTAATCAGAAACGAACATTGTCAGACTACTCAACCCAATCGAATCTCGAAACTCTACTTCTCAAAGTCAACGGTTTCTTCCTACGATTAAAATATACAATGTACACCTCTTCCAGGTCTTTATTGGAAGAATGTTGTACGATGAACCTTCGGTTCTTAAAGTTCAGGTGATTTAATTTTGTATATTCGTAAGTACCAGTCTGAATCTTTCGATAGTTTTTTAGAGTACTTGGAAAAGACTTTCGGATAAAACCTTGTTTCTAAAGGTGAAACGAAAATAAATTTAGGTTTATGTGTACAATTTTAAACATAACATAGGTCAAATATTTGGAGGACTTCAGCGGAACAGGAAGAATCGAGACTTAGTTCTATTACGAAGGGAATCCCAATCCCAGTCCGAAGGAGTCCAAATACGACGAGTAAGTGAGGTGCTGTGTAATATAAGTTTTCATAATGCTCCTGTGTTTCTTACCGCGAGGAGTCCCTGGTGAGAGGTGAACTGTCTGTCTCGGAAGTGTGCACTTTAGGATATGTCTTTCCGGAAATTATCAGACAGATTAATCCCCTATACTAAATCACTCTCCTTTACCTTATGCTACACTCGTGTCTGTGTGTATTCGATTGTGTGGGAACCTCCTCTCTCCGATATTCTCGTTTTCTTCGATACTACGTTTTGTCTTTTGGTTATGTCTTATTCTTACTGAAATAATTTCCGATTCGTAAATAGGTTCACGATATGTACGTAGTAGTATGAATAGGAGTGTTTTGGGGACCCCTCGGTCAAGAGTGATGGGGGATGGGGTAAACCATCTACTCGTTTCATTTCGAGTTGAAAGGGTCACCGTGTGTCGTTCGTCCTTAAGACCTTAGACTCGAGACAACGTATTTCACTGTAGTCGTGCCTGTCTCGTTTCCGCCCTCCTATCCTTCGCAGAGAGAGGGACAAAAGTCTTCACTTCACTCATCCGTTTCTTAGTCATCCTTTAAAGAATGAAACCAATGTGTAAATGATTTACCATTGTTAGATCCTTTCTAAAACATCAAAATACAGATTCTTTCTGTACGTTTAAGTACTATTAAGGGTATAAAATTATTTATACGTATCGTTTTAAAGTTTTAATTGGTGGTATTCTCATCTTTATCGCACATGTTGAAGACTTGTTATTTTCTCCTTCATCTTGTTTTCTTCATTTTTCGTTTACGATTTAGTAAATAAATTTCTATTATTTCACGTTTTTTTTAAAAAAATTTTGGTATCTTTTCTTGTACCATCGAGGTTTGAGTTTCTGTAATCATTAATGTTATTTACATAAACCTGTTTAAGAATTTAATTTTCTGTATCTAAAAGTCAAACCTAAAAAATTTTGAATCACATACGATGAATGTTTTGTTATGGGGTTTATATTCTTTTGTCTTTTCGGCCTTTTATTCCTCTACCCTTTGTATGTGGATCTTATGGCCGTTGTCCGTATTGATATAGTCATTCATTGTTTTGTGTACAATTCTGTTTTTTCCCGAATTCCTGTCTCTCACATAACTAAGAGAGCAAGGACGTATCGTGTACCAGTGTCTGACATCGACCTTTTCTGTGGTCAGATGGTAGAGGGTCGAAAGACGCCAGTCTTCAGACCGGGTCGTGCCGATCCTAGTCACAAATCCCGGAGTAATCGACTATAGTTCCATGACCGTTAGACGTGGGGGTAGACCTCAGAACTGGTCCCCCTCTCAAGGACGTTCGGGGAAGACCAACAACCTTCTTTAATAAAGGAACAACGAGATTCTGACTCCAGAGACAACAGACCGTTCGACAATTGGTCCCTAGGAAAAGTCGAAAAACTCCGGCGAGAGCTAGGAACGGGACACCATGGTGAGTAAAGTCCTTGTCTTTTGTAGAGAATCCGGTCTAGAGAGAATACGAAGCTCAGAGAGACTGAAGACGGCGAGGGTCGGTCTCTCGGTCGAGACTAGGGTTTTCTGAACACACTAATCGAATCTGGGAGGTTTAGGAGAGGGAAAGAATTCTAGTCAACACGGTGTTGTATTAGTACCCCATTTTCGGAAGTCTAAGATCAGGAGACTAGCATATCCGATACGTGTTCAACCCCTACTCCAGAACACCCCATAAAATCGTAAGACGGATAGTGTTTCCCGTGATATCAGTAGTTTACACCGGATACAGGGTGTAAATTAGAACTTGATTTTTCAAGTTGAAAAGGTCCTTCTGTATTTTCAATTTTACAGAAACGTAGTGATTTTATAGAGACTTCTTTATTTAGGCATGTACTATCTTTAGTCCCTCTTTTAATGTGCAGGTACCGGTATCACCCTACAAAGTTATATGGTGAAGATTTTTCAGTTTTTAATCATTCGATCTAATAACCTTACGTGCTAATTACGTAAACACTAAATCCTGTAAACACCTTCTAAAGTTAGAATCCTTTGTGTATAAAATTTTGTTTCTTAGTGATGTATGATCGTTATCTAAATTTTAAAGAGTTCTTAATCTTTCAGGTGCATTGAGTTGTTTCTTTAAATGGTTATCAAATTGTATAAAGATGTTTCTTTTGTGGTTAGAGGTTTTTTTAAAATTTTACTCAGATACTTTGAAAGTTTGTTTGTTAGTAAGGTTTGAATGGGGGTATGAGTGGTCTTATATTCTTTTTCTTATATCCTTTATCCGAGGTTAAGTTAAATACCCAGATCATTTTGAAAATGATAGTTTCGGTCTGTTTCCTCTCATGTTGTCTTCAGTAAAATTGTACACTTGTATCTATTTTCGAAAATTTTACTACATACCCGTTTTACAAAATTCTTCGTATATTTTTTCTATTATATAGTACTAGTTCAACTTAAGTCACTTTGTAATCTTGTCCTGTCACTTTGTAATCTTTTTAGATATTAATAGTCAATACGGTGATTTTCCAATTTCTTTTTTTTTATACCAGAACTGTATACGTTTTGTCGGTCGACTATTTAAAGTCGTAGGTTATTATTAGCCCTTTTTTTCGAAGGAATCCTTTAATCCTCCTTTTTAAGGGAATCGGACAATTTCCGACAGTGGTTTTTACATTTTGTTTATAGAATAATTTACTCCTCCGATAAGAAAATTCATCCTTGTTCTGTTCTTACGAGTGATTGGTGATGAAAATAAGTCCTGACTTACACTTGAGGTTCACTTTCTTTATTTTGTTCTTTTTCTCAATCTTCTATATTCCCGGTCTCTCTTTCTTCTTTTTAACAATAAAAGTTTTTCCTACACCAAAACTATATCCTTTTTCAGGGGTTTTAATGTGCAATTATTTTTATTCTGACAAAACGTTCTAAATATCTAAATTCTAGTAAAGTCTTCATTTACTTTAACTTAGAGATAGATTGTGAGGAATGTTTCTATTTAAGACATTTTTAATTTCCACATACACCTTTTGTTTTATGTTGTAAAATTTCATTTACGCCTGTTATATAAAGACTTGAGTTTAATCCCTTCAGAAAGAATTTATTTTGTTTTCTTAATTGATACTGACTGTTTAGTTTGATGGTATTTTTATTCTAGTGGACGAGTAGTTGTCAGTGGTACTTCTATTCCTCTCCTGTTCAGTGTTTGACTTTTTTCTATTTACTTTATTTTAAATTTTTCTTAAATTACAGGTCTTATACATTTACTATAATACATATGTCCAGTTATCTTTTTCATGTTATTATTGGGTTCACTATGTTTTACCCGGTTTCTACGTTATTTTTTATAGGGTATCTTCCTTTACGTCCATCGTGAGTTCATTGGGTCCTTTGTCTGAGACTCAAACTCTAATTATACGTCCACTTAAGTACCCTTTACGAGAGTATTTCACTTTACGTCATTATTCTTATCTATAAAAGTTATATGTTTAGTTATAATATACACAGTATATTACATTTAACAGTATATAACGACGGAGACACGTTACGTCTCGATCTCCTTCGTGTTCGACCTTAGTTCTGACGACCCTCTTTGTAGTTATTGGAGTCTATGTGTCTACTGTGGCGGGAATACCGTCTTTCGCTTCTTCTTGATTTCTCGGAGAACTACTTTCACTTTCTCCTCTCCCTTTTACAACCGAATTTTGATTCGTAAGTTTTTCGCTTCTAGTACCGTAGACCAAGGTAGTGAAGTACCGTTTATATACCCCTTTGTTACCTTTATCACTATCTAAAATAAAACCCCCCGAGGTTTTAGTGACGTCTACCACTAACGTCGGTACTTTAATTTTCTGCGAATGAGGAACCTTCTTTTAAATACAGGTCGGATCTGTCGCATAAACTTTCGGCTCTGTAATGAAACAACTGTTTTCAGGTAGATCAGTTTCGATACCAAAAAGGTCATCAGTACATGCTACACTCTCGACCTGATATTTCTTCCGACTCGTGGCTTCTTAACTACGAAAACTTGACACCACAACCTCTTCTGAGAACTCTCAGGAACATGACGTTCCTCTAGGTTGGTCAGGTAGAATTTCCTTTAGTCAGGACTTATAGGTAACCTTCCCGACTACGACTTCGACTTTGAGGTTATGAAACCGGTGGACTACCCTTCTTGACTGAGTAAACTTTTCTGGGACTACGACCCTTTCTAACTTCCGTCCTCTTCCCCTGCTGTCTCCTACTCTACCAACCTACCGTAGTGGCTGAGTCACTTGTATGACGACGACGACGACGACGATTCAGTGAAGTCAGCAAAGGTTGAGACACACTGGTGTATCTACCGTCGGGTGGTCCGAGGGGGTTGGGCCCTAAGAGGTCCGTTCTTGTGACCTCACGTTACCTGTACTCAAACTTGTTTAAGGTCCTCAACCACTTCCTGTCCCATCGGACCACACGACATAAGGTACCCCAGTGTTTCTCAGCCTATGCTGACTCGTTAACTTGTTGTTCACATTATGTATAAATTGTACAAATGATATACACAAGAGTTTGTGGTTTCCTTCTCGTATTCTTAAAAATATCAGAAATATAGTCCACTATCATGTCTCTAAAGAAGAAAATTATAACTGATCGGATATACAGTCTCTTCCGTTACCGTGGGGTGAGATCATGAGAACGGACCTCTTAGGGTACCTGCCTCCTCGGACCACCCGACGTCAGGTACCCCAGCGATTCCCAGTCTGTGTTGACGCGCTGAAGGAAAAGTGAAAAGTGAAAGTACGTAACCTCTTCCTTTACCGTTGGGTGAGGTCCCAAGGACGGACCTCTTAGGGTCCCTGTCCCCTCGGACCACCCGACGGCAGATACCCCACAGTGTCTCAGCCTGTGCTGACTTCGCTGAATCGTCGTCGACGGATATACATGACTTCAAAAACGTTACTTACAAAAACTATTACTCCTTCTTCTTTTTATCTACGATTGACTTTTTTGAATGACTCGTGACTTGAGACCGGAGATCTTAAGAAAAACTCTTATCTTGTATTTCCCTTTATCTCTATTTCTCCATCCTTAATCCCCCGACTAGTGTAGTACAAACCAAGTGGTCTTCGTTTAGACGAAGTTCAGGAGTCACGAAAGAGTCTGTAGAATGGGTATGGGGTGGACACTGGTTCACCCTAGTGAAGGTTTTGGGTCCGAGAAATACAGATGTGTCACACTTACAATCGTAATACGAGAACCTTTTGTTTCCAACTTACATATCTCAAGATCGAAACTTTCCCGATTTTCGTCTTGTACTTTAAACTCCTTGAAATCTTTGTGTCTCTTCCCTTAAAGTTCACACTGACTCAGAGCTGACTTCAACTGTTCTAAATCTTAGTAGGTACCTTCTTGAAGGTGTTTTGTTTTCAATGGTTTGGAGTCTTGTCTGACAAGATATATATACAACACTTGTTTTGTATCATAATTTCACAAATTCACTAAAAAGTTTATAGCTGATCCATCGGTCTATAAAATTTCCGTACCTCACCTTCGATTAAAATCTCCTATTCTGTATAGACCGCTAGATTTCAGAACCTGATCAAAAACGAACAAGCAAAAGTGGGTCAGAAATAAACCACACGACTACTAAACTTCCTTAACATTTTGCAACTGTAAAGGGGTGTTATGGTGAAACATCTTTCCTTTAATACTCCGATGTGGTCCTAAAAGGATACCAAGGGTAGACGTTTGGATCATTGTATTCACTTTTCACTTTCACTTTCACTTCAGCGAGTCAGCACAGGCTGAGAAACGAT
This sequence comes from Capra ibex, assembly GCA_006410555.1. Classification (NCBI taxonomy): domain Eukaryota; kingdom Metazoa; phylum Chordata; class Mammalia; order Artiodactyla; family Bovidae; genus Capra; species Capra ibex. Next base: position 132,747,388 of record SJYO01020080.1, read on the forward strand.
GGGCACCTGACATCGGGTGTTTCGAGGAGGTAGGAACCCTAAGAGGTCCGTTCTTATGACCTCACCCAACGGTAAAGGATGAGGTCCCCTAGAAGGACTGGGTCCCTAGCTTGGGTACAGAGGACACAGAGGACGTAACCGTCCGCCTAAGCAATGGTGACGCGGTGGACCCTTCGGGACCAATTATGGAAGGAAACACTGTTGGACCTCTCTCGGTTCTCAATGAAGATCTAGAGATCTAAAAATGAAGTAACTTTGAAAAAAAAAAAAACCGTATTTACAGTGCATTGCACTACCGATGGGAAAGGAAGACAAGGATTTATTTTTCTCTACTTCATTTTACGGTCGACGATGTTATAGGTCGTTCCTTCTACATCCGTAAGTTTGTCTCGGAATGTAACCACGTAGTGACTGCCCTCACGTCTCACCGCGTTATGAATACCCTCGTCTTCTGCCATTACTTTGACCACTATTAATCGTTGTAAAGTACCCGTAAATGAGGAACTGGGTCGTTAGGGTGAAAGTCCCTAGAGAAGATTTCAAAGAGACCATTTTTATACTTTTATGTATATGTGGTCTTATAAATAATACCCAGATAAAAATTATCGTTTGTGGATTTTTATTGGGACTATTTTTTGTTTATTGGTACTATTCTCTGACCAACTTATTTGATACTATCTCACCATGCTACCTCACGATATGTTTGACTTGCTTCCTTCTCTACAAAAATATTGATACTCTTCTAGAAACTCAACATGAACTTCACTTTTTCTGTTTCACCTATATTTACACGCGTCATTCAATGATAAGTAGATTTCTTTCCCAAGGTCGATACATTTATATATGTCTATATAAATATATGTGTATATATGTGTGCGTTCATATATACCATCTTATACGGACTATATACGTATCTATCCATTTTCATACTACCAAATCAGTGATTAAGTACAGGTCGAGAACACTGGGGTACCTGACATCGGACGGTCCGAGCAGACAGATACCCTAAGGGGTCTATTCTTATGACCTCACCCAACGGTAAAGGAAGAGGTTCCATCTTCATAGTCAAGTCAAGTCAAGTCAGTGAGTCAGTACAGACTGAGAAACACTGGGGTACTTAGTGTCGTGTGGTCCGGAGGGACAGGTAGTGGTTGAGGACCTCAAATGGGTTTGAGTGTAGGTAGTTCAGCCACTACGGTAGGTCGGTCGAGTAGGAGAGAGCAGGGGAAGAGGAGGACGGGGGTTAGGGAGGGTCGTAGTCTCAGAAAAGGTTACTCAGTTGAGAAGCGTACTTCACCGGTTTCATGACCTCAAAGTCGAAATGGTAGTCAGGAAGGTTTCTTGTGGGTCCTGACTGGAGGAAATCTTACCTGATCAACCTAGAGGAACCTCTCTCAGAAGAGGTTGTGGTGTCAAATTTTCGTAGTTAAGAAGTCGTGAGTCGAAACAAGTGTCAGGTTGAGATTGTAGGTATGTACTGGTCACCTTTTTGGTATCGGAACTGATCTACCTGGAAACAACCGTTTCACTACAGAGACGAACCGTTCGTTCATATGGATTGTATATAGGTCAACCACCGTATTTTTCTCTCTCTTTATTAAAGTTCACTATAATTTTGTGACATTAAACTGTTCAGATTACCCTATATAGTATACGTGTTTTTATTCAATTTTTAGTAACTAATAAAAGCTATTAGCGTAGTGACGATAACAACCAAGACGACCATAACGACAGGAAGTGACCCATCTGACCTATTCGTACCCTATAAGGTCGAGACAGTAAAGACCATCTAAGAATTTAGTTTATGCTAACTTCTAACTTTTCAATCTTAAGACTCCAGGACTTAAACTCAACCTTTGTAAAGGTACTTGATTACCGTATGTAGAGGGTCGAGACAGGTGACTTTCCTGGATCTTTGTGATAGGTCAATGTCACTAGTCACGATGAGAAGTCTAATGCCATGGGTTTATAGTAAAGGGTGACTTTCTTGGATCCGTGGAATTTTTTCATTACCGACTAAGGTTCAGTCCCTATGTTTTACGTGTTTTACTTAGACCTTCAGAACATTGTTTATCGTTTCCTCTAAGTTTTTGGTGGTCTCTACCAGAGAAGAAACCCCCTTTTTTTTTTACCAAAAAAAAAGTTTTACACATCGTGTCGTCGACTAACTTTAAAGAGTTTATACAAATTTAGACACTCAAATATTACTATAAGTTCTTTTCGTTTATCTATTGATAACTTGGTATAATCTTTTCGTTACATGATGAAACTTTTGACTATTTCCCTTTTTTTAGTTCATAGAATAGGTTTGACATAGTGATTCATTGGTCATCGTCTAGTTCTCTAAAAAAAAAGAGATTTATCTATAAAATGTCGATTATGTGTTCTTTCCACACTTTGCCAATCAAATCGTTATAAAAAGGTCCTGACTCGTTTACTTGGAACTATAACAGGGACTTGTTGACGTCTATACTACCTTTGTCGTCTCTGCTGGTCTGTTATGTCCGGAGGAATGTTTTCCTCTTTGGGGTGGTCACTTCGTGCGTACGGTTTTTTTAGTTTCAACTCGACCTGCCGGAGGTTTATGTCTTATGCGACTTGTGTGATATGTAATTATTGGTCTTCTCATGTCTCCTGTACTCTTGGACAATTTTCCGTGGTGTCCCTACGTTAGTTGTTTTAAGTCTACTACCCCTGTAGACATTTCGTTTATCCGTAGGATAAACTTCCCTTATCTTCGCAAGTCTAGTACAAAACAAGACTTAGTTTGTTTATTGAAATTTTCTATTACGTTCTTAACGTTTGTAATTGTCACTGACCTATCAACTTCTATATTTCCTTAGGGACACTATAAAAATTCTCTCTATTACCATACTACTTATACAAATTTTTTTTTATACTGGATTAAGGTATAACCCCGTCAACCTAAACTCGACTTCTTGTTTTGTTAAACATCTTTCACTTTTCCTTTCTAGACAATTCCTTGGAAAAGAAAGAAAAGAAACAAAAAAATTCAGACATATTCCTCTAGATATCGGACTGTCGTCTGCAGGATCTTTTCTTCCGTTCAGGACTAAGAGCGAGTTCTAAGATCCCGATAAGTATTTGGCGAGGTGTAAACACAGTAGATGTCTCAAGGAGGTCACTTAATGTCGGAAGGTGGGTGAAACCCTGGTAGGTAATGTTCTATGTCGGTCGTCGGTTCAACGTCAACCGAGTAAAGTGATTCACAAAAACATTTGTCTAAATATTACTCTTCCTTTACGTAAAAATAGTTGTGATTCGTCCCGAAGACTCCCGAGGGGGTTTAATAATCCCCTTGATTATTATTGGGGATGATTATGTCCCCGTTAAACGTCTCAGAAGAAGGTTGGTCTATTACTTTGTCGGGGGTTGGGACGATCGAAAAATTTTACATGATTTGTTACACTTCGGTGTCAAAGTAAAAAAAGAAAGACCGACCTCTACCACCTTTACAAGTAGTGGGTCACACTTCATTATACACTTTGTCCACAAAATAAGGGATCGTCCATTTTACCCAAACTAAGGACACTCTACATCTGTAAAGTTCCGATGGTCGTTCTCCAGGTCTACCACACATAAAAGTATAGATTATAATATATTTTCTAAAGTTTACATAGGACTGAGAATTGTTTTGGTATTTAAATGTCGAATAACGGTACGGCTTGTCGAGACCATCGATGATTAATCATAATGACAAACACGAAACGAGAAGGTCCCTAGTGACCTTATAGACTCGGAAAGTAAAAAACGAAGGTCAATTTTTTTTTTTTAGGAATTCTTCAGGTCCTATCCTTGGACAAAGTGAAGTCCCAGTCGACGTGCCTCTTGTAAACTTGGAACTCCCTTTGTGTCTACAAATACTTCGGTATCCCCTTTTACCCCCAATCGTCAAATGACTTTTCAGGAAACTCCGGTCTCTGGAAACGGAACAACAAGGGACGACCCAGTGCACCGATAGGGTCTTTATGCCAGTTCGTAGAAAATTCTTATGACTGCGGTTATCGTTCGTAGTAACGTTCAAATAACACTCGACCCGTAAAATACCTAATACGATACACGTGACAGAGTGAGTTATAAGGCTGCACGGGAACCTCCATCGCCCTCATCGAAACACTGAGGTGTGCTCTACTTCGAACCCGTTGAGTTCCTGGTTGACTCTAGGTTGGTCCCCGTCTTGAGAGTATACTCTTGACGTACGAAGGAGAAGGGACGCCGCACCGTCAGGTCTTCCGGGCACGTGTCTTACGTGTTTTCCTCGGGAACCAGGATATAGACCCCTTCTGGTGTAAGTTTGAGTCTTTCCATGTACACGGGGCTACACGCGACGTCGTGAAAGGTGTTGTCGGTTCTGCACCTTCGTTGGGCGCACAGGCAGTCTTCTACTTCCCTCTTTCGACGCTCCGTGTGTGTTACCCGACGACGACGACGAGTCGGTGGTTCAGTGTACTGAGAGGGCACTGAGAACACTGTGACGCCAGACGTCGGGTGGCCTGAGGACAGGTACCCCAAAAGGGTCCACTTTTGTGAGCTCACCCAACGGTAAAGGAGGAGGTCCTCTAGAAAGGTTGGGTCCCTGACTTAGGTACAGAGGATTTTGCCGTTCACTTAAGAAAGGTGACTCGGTGGTCCCTTACTTACGATGAGTCGGTATTTTCTCCTACTTTATTGCGGGAAACGTCGTTGTACCTACCTGGACCTCTCACAGTGTGACTCGCTTCCTTCAGTCTCTCTTTTTAGTACACTATTGCGAACGTCCACTTTAGAAATGTTTACGATGTGTACTTGAATAGACTTCTGTCTTCGTCTGAGTGTCTGTGTCTTTTACTTGAGTCCCAGTGGTCTCCCCTTTCCCCGACCCCCCGCATTTCGTCCTCAGACCCCACTTTTGTGTGTGTGGTGACACATACTTTATTTGTCATTCAGGGATGGTAGGTCGCGTCCCCCTATGCGTCCGACCCCTCTTTCCCCTTGGACCCTCGTTTATGAAGTCCGTGATTGTGACATCGGAGTGTAGCAAGTGACATACTTGTTCGAGAACGAAAGACAAGTCTTATCAGTTGTTCTGTCTAAAGAGAGTAGGACTATGGGGCTCAAATTCGAAGTAATTGTGGTCAGATGATACGTTTGTCAAGTTAAGATAAAACCCTCGTAGCTACGTTCTAAGGTCCGACGACAAAGACGGGAGTCGAACCGGTATTTTTAACGAAAACACTAAAAATCAGTGACGCAAACGGCCTCACCCCGATCGCAAGAGTCGAGGTTTTCAGGAACACAATTTCCACAGATTCCGTCCTGAATGGGACCACCAGGTCGTCGATTCTGAGACACGACGGTGATGTCGCCGGTACCCAAGTCAGGAACCAACCCCTTAGTGTACGGGTCACTACACCTGTTTTTTTTCTTTTTTTTTCATACAGGTTCCTACGTTGAAACTTTTAGTCATTGAATTACTTGTATGGGCATCGAGTCTTCCCCCAAGTGTCTTTTATCATTTAACTAAAAAATCTACCACCTCTCGTGTCGGCTACCCTATCTTTGTCAAGTTTCGTCTCTAAGATTTTAGAAACTTTTTTATTTGTGACCCACTTCAAGTGGTATTGGGAGGGACGTTCCGTCTCAGACTTTACTTGTCAAATGTCTCCTCTTGTGATTTTTTCAAACTGGTCTGAAGACCCCCACTCAAAACACCGTACTTCCAGGAACTAAATAGAAGTGTGATAAGTTCGGAAACTCCAATGTCTCTGTCACCGCAGAACGGAAATCTCCTTTGTTTGTCGATAGTGCAATTGTTGTTCTGTTTTGTTTCGGGAAGTCAAAAGTGGAAATTCCACTGAGGAGAACGTCTGCTTATGTCGACTCTCGAACCGAAAATGAAGAGAAAGGTAGACCAGTAAAGAAAAGTACTCACTCTTTCTAGAGCTGGTTGTTCCCGGATATAGCTAGAACATCGTACGGGGGGACTTAAGACTTCCTTAGGGGCGGAAGGTAAAGACAAGTCTACGGTCTTCAGTGGACACCTTTTTCTCCCTACCTTCACTCAGTGGGCTGGGTCCTTGCCCGCCAGACGGACGGAGGGCCGAGTCCCGCGCGGAGGTCCAAGACGGAGGTAAAGAGGCACTGCTACTCTAAACACGGAATAGAAGAGGGCGAAATAAGAACTTTATAGACGTAGAGGACCGGAATAGGAGAGTTACGCACTTGTGAAACTTTGAGAGTGTGCATCGCTTAAGGGTCTAGACCAAGGATTTCGTGCACTCAGGGAAAGTCGCAAAGTCTCCGCGCACAGAACCCCGCCCGTGGCTGGGAGGGACCGTTAGGTCAAACACTACTCCTGGAGGGGCCCGCGTCGGGGGCGTGCCGGGACGGCGAGAGGCGGACGGACCGTAGGAAGACCCCTCGTAAACATAACGAAAAAGTAGAGTCTTTTCTATGAGATCAGTGTTTGGTCAGTAGACGGACAATTCGACATAAATCTCGTTTAGTGCGACTTCGTTTTGTTACAGCTGCCGTGGTTTTCTCGATGTGAGTAAAAAAAGGTCTGAAAATTGTTTTACAAACTACAACACCTCTAAAGGTTTGTTAATTACACTTTAACCCCTGACAACAAGTGTACTAAATAAATGGCACGCACCTCTTGAGTCGACCTCAGAGAGACGACAGTGACTTCGAGGGTCCTTTAAATTCGTCGCTCAACCTTTTAGACACTTGAAAGGATTCCCCTACATGTAAGAGTTTCCTACGTTCAATCGTCCTTGGGTAATCCCGGGGGGACTGTCGAGCCGACCATTTCTTAGGTGGACGTTACGTCCTCTGCACTCAAACTAGGGACCCAACCCTTCTGGGGGACCTCTTCCCTTTCCGGTGGGTGAGGTCACAAGACCGGACCTCTTAAGGTACCTGACACATCAGGTACCCCAGTGTTTCAACTTGTACTGACTCGCTGAGAGTGAAGGTCCCGAATTTTAGGTGTTCCCTGTCCTTTCAGACGGGGTATGGTGGTTTCCCATGTACCACCAAACTTGTGAGCTAAAGTGGTAGTGTTAACCACCCAACAAATTTTATCCCTACAGAACTTCCACCTCTTTATCGGGTCATAAAAGATATCGGAAAGTTCCGTTCTAGTTCCCGTATGTGAACATACACCCGTGTCTATGTCTCGTTCCCTTTTTCTATTTAATCCTCAAACTCTAATTGTCTATGTGTGACGACATGTATGTTATCCATTTGTTGTTCGTGTATGAACTACCGTGTCCCTTGATACGAACTATAGAATGTTATTTTGGATCTTACCTCTTCTCAGCGGTTTACATATGTTATCGGATCTTACGTCTTCTCAGCGGCTTACATATGTTATTGGGATCTTACCTCTTCTCAGCGGCTTACATATGTCATGGGGATCTTACCTCTTCTCAGCGGCTTACATATGTCACGGGGATCTTACCTCTTCTCAGCGGCTTACATATGTCATGGGGATCTTACCTCTTCTCAGCGGCTTACATATGTCATGGGGATCTTACCTCTTCTCAGCGGCTTACATATGTTATGGGGTCTTACCTCTTCTCAGCGGCTTACATATTACATCTGAGTCAGTATGCCCGGACGGACCGCCGAGCCTGCCATTTCTCAGACGAACGTCACGTCCTCCTCTGTGACCAAGCTAGGGACCTAGTCCTTCTAGGGGACCTCGTCCCTTACCATGGGTGAGGTCACGAGAACGGACCTGGACCACCCGGTGTCAGGTACCCTAGTGTTTCTCAGTCTGTGTTGACTCACTGATTGTGTGTGTGTGTGTGTGTGTGTGTGTGTGTGTAAGTCAGTATATATATATAGTATACGTATGATGGTGTAGTGAGACGTCATGCGATTGTACGTGTGGTGTATGTACATGTATAAGTCGGTATATATATATATTATACGTATAATGTTTTAGTGAGACGTCATGTGATTGTCTGTATGTGTATATGTGTGTGTGTATAAGTCAGTACTTTCACTTTCACTCCAACGAGTCAGCACAGGCTGAGACACACTGGGGTACCTATCGTCGGGTGGTCCGAGGCGGCAGGTACCCTAAGAGGTCCGTTCTCATGACCTCACCCGACGGTAACGGAAGAGGTTATACTGAAGAGAACAAGTCAGTATATATATATATATAATTTATACGTACAATNGGGGTACCTATCGTCGGGTGGTCCGAGGCGGCAGGTACCCTAAGAGGTCCGTTCTCATGACCTCACCCGACGGTAACGGAAGAGGTTATACTGAAGAGAACAAGTCAGTATATATATATATATATATATATTTTATACGTACAATGGTTTAGTGAGACGACATGTGGTCTTGATTGTGTCGTGACATTTGATTGATATGAAGTTAAATTTTTTTCTTTCTCTTGTAAATTGTGGTTCGTGTAAAACACTTTTACTCTGGGGTCTTAAACTTTTAAAGTTCGAGTAGTTGAAATGTTTGGGCATTACCTTGTGAGTTTTTTTGGGTTGGACGAAAGGAACTCGTGAAAAGGCCTAAGAGTCAAGTCCGATGTACTCCAGCCGGTCCGAAGGCAAGGCGTCCCACCACGGCTTTCTCGACTCCTCATCTTTTCTCGTCACTATGGTGTGTGTTATCATTTTTACTTTATCTCTTCCACACTTCGATCTACGGACTAAATACACACCTTTTGATCGCGGTTCTTATAACAATACCTGGACCGAGGATCTCCGTTCTAAACAATCGTTTTTAACAGAGATTTATAAATACGAGTCGATTTATTAACGATTTATTAAGGTCAAGAGTCGACCTTTAGATCCTAGTCCTGATCGGATTTAATCATCTAGACACTCTGCCATATAACCATAAAATGGGTCGATGAGACCGAGTTACTATGAAAATTGAAAGTCGTATATTAATTATAGGAAAATATTTTCCGAAAAGTACCGGGGTGTATGCTTCCGAAGGAAACCTTTTTAAAGGGATTTTATTTGTGTCGTGAATTTCGTCAGGTAAGTTATCACAAACAAAGCCTTAATAATTTCTGCGTCTCCAGACCGAAAGGGTGACACGTGGGGCGCCCAGGAAGGTCAGCGACGAAGAACGGACACCTCGTCTCGTAACTTTCCCTCCTACCACCCCCGTGTAAAGAAGTAGTAGACTCTGTAGTGGAAGGGTTCTTAGTCGTATACAAAGCTTGTAAGCAAAATGTCGGAACTGACCACGAATCACTTGGGTTCTAATTTTCGTCCTGAGGTTCACCGTCCTCGAGGTCTTCTTTTATAAAACACAGTTGGCTCTCTCTGCTTCTCCTTCGAAGTAGTAAATTAAGTTGACGGCCTCTTTGTGGGGGTTCACGGGAGTAAGGAGAGTATAGTCTTGACCTCTACCAGTGTCCCAAAACTGGCTTTCGGCTTTGTAAGGTGCAAATTTTTCTTGAACAACTTTACGTTCGGATAAGAATGTACAGAGAGAGACAGAGAGAACCTGCGATAGTGAGCCAAGTCACCGAGTCAGCACAGACTGAGAAACTCTGGGGCACGTTGTATTTGCACACATTTTTTATCGTATTTCCTGTAGACCTCAGGTTTCCCCTGATTCCTTCAAGAGACTTTTCAATGAAGAGAAAGAGGGAAATCGTCGGAGTAAAAGTTAGCCGGTAATCTACAGTGCAGACCGCTCGGAAGGCCCAAGGAAGACGGGAAGTCATTAAGTAAAGGCTGGACATGTTTAGTACGACGTGCACGAGTTTAAGGATTAAATAGGGAGAGAGGACGGGAGAGGGGAAACCATAATTGTCTTTGTGTGATGAGACATACTTCATCTATTACCTGTTCCTGGATGACATATCATGTTCCTTGATATAAGCCATACAACATTACTGGACATTACCTTTTCTTAGACTTTATCTTATGTATGTATATAGATATATGTATATTATGTTTACTATATGTATGTATACACAGGTCTAGTGAAACCACATGTGAACTTTGTGACATCTAGTGGATATGCAGTTAAATTTTTCCAACACGTCGTTTTGGTTTCTCTTATTGTCTCCTTCTTTGACTACTTCCTTTGGTAAAGTCAACCTCTAACCATATTTACAAAGTAAAAGTAGTACATACTTTCTTTGAAATTGGGACTGGAAACCGAACTGATAGGAGGGGAGGTGGACCTCTCCACTGTAGTACGTTAGAACCAGTTCTCGGTCCCAGGGTCTCGGGGGAACGACTGAAGTATGGGGTACAGTAGACGAACGAAGAGACCCACTCAAGGGGGTGGAGAGCCCCGAAGTCAAAGGAGTAGACACGTGTACCTTTATTATTTACTACTCTAGATGGAGTAAACTTCTAAATTGTTTCATTGTATTGTGTCGTGTCGCGTACCCTGTCTCATTTTTGAGTTAATCACAATAGACAACAATAACAAGACCCTGACGTCGTAAGACTCGATATCCTTTTGTGACGTGGTTATAATGGTTCTCTGTAAAACTCCTTTCCTATACCTTTCTATAATAAATCGACTTCTTTTTTTTTACATATACCAAAGGACACAGTAAGAAATCTTGTTTCCAAAGAAATTTTCCGGTTCTTTACCTCTCCAAAAAAAAAGGAGGGATGGTCTGCCCTCTATGTCTCTACCTCGAAACGTTAGATTTTGTCTAGATAAAACAGGTCATCACGTCTTTATTGTAGTACACGTAAAACTTTCGAGACCTAGACAAATTTAGTTAATTCATTTCAATTACATAAAATTATAGACTCGAGAAAGGAATAGTTCTATTGGGACGTTACAAAAGAAGAGTCTCGGGTTCCACTACTTTTTTATCTGAGTAACTGAGATGACGTACAATATTGGCACCGAAGTTCTTACAAGAACAAACTAAATCGAAATGAACACTTCGACGTCCTTCTGAAATACACCGAGATTTTGACGACAACCAAAAGAATGGTGTTGTGAGTTCCCATAAACAGAGGAAGTCCAACACAACAAAGGTTCTACCCCTATTTACACGTGAACTATTTTGAGAAAATTACTACGATTATAATTATGAGACTCTCTTATGAAATTGACGAGTATTACCGAAATCTCTCAAACAACTCTAAAACAGTAACGTATGTAAAATTATCTTATAATTCAAACGTTAATCGTTCTTTTTATACATCGAGTTGGCGAGTGAAGGAAGTGTGAGTGTGTTACTAGTGATCGTTTTATAAACGACAAAAACTTGGGAACATCCGAGTAGCTATAACACCACACACTTCAAACTTCGTGTCTTAACATGGCATTTGTTTACTCTTTGTAATTTTCATACACTTTATAATCTCGGTCACCTAATACATTTAAAGTTCACCTCCCCTTTCCTTTAGTGAATAATTTAATCAGACAAAAATCAAGTGAGACCGTAACAAATACTATGCGGTATCGGTCTATAAAATATTTGTCTAACGAAAATGTTTGGACCTTTGAACCCCTTACGGTCGATTAATTACTCCACCACAAGCCCGAACCTTCTCCGACACTACTTCCAGCGCACTGACAAGCGTAACGCGTCGAGTGCCATGTCGACACCCACGTCTGCCACCTCTCTACCTCGGACTGTTCCACGAGACTGCCTGTCCGGTAGGGTCGTACCGTGGACACCGTAGTAGACCCCCGACCAACCAAAAATCAACGGAGACAATCACCCGAAGGATGCTCGTCGTGGGGCTCCAAAGGACGATTCTGAAATTACTTATGCAAGGTGCATGTCAACCTAGACTGGTCCGTTAACATCACTGCGGATGTTCGAATACTGAGGTCTCAAACCCTCATGTATTTCGGTAGACGTAGTCTCACTGGGTCCTCTGTAAAGTCTTGTTACCTAGTCTTGTGAGTTATCGTTGGGTCCTTTCTCGGAACTAGACCACATGATATGGAACAAATACCTCTTCCTTTACCGTTGGGTGAGGTCATAAGAACGGCCTTCTTAGGGTGCCTGTCTCCTCGGACCGTCCGATGTCACGTACCGTAACGTTCTCAGCCTGTCCTGAACCGCTGATTTAGGGGGGGTGGTGGTGGTATGGGACAAATTCTTGTCCAATGTCTTTTTCTTATTGGTTTCTTGATATCTACCCGTAAAGACAAAGAACCTACAGTTCTTCCGTCTACAGGTAGCTCGACAACCCTTTTAGGTGGAAGGTCTACCCTTTTGGGACCAAGACCCCTGAAGAATCGTACAGTTAAGACTACGACACTTTGGGCGTGTAAGGTAAAGAAAAAAGTGACAAGACGACTCAAATGATGAACTATTATTTATATTCATCGATGTAAAACTTTTAGTTGAATGATATTTTCTTTATCAAATGTTTACAAAATAATAGAACGGAAAATCTCCGGGACCTTACACTATTAATAGAACCGTCAGGTAAGGATCTTATAATAAAAAAGTCAAAATTATAAAAATAACTTCATAGTAACTAAATGTTACACTACAATTAAAGACGACATATCGGTCCACTGAGTCAATATGTACCTATATGTAAGAAAAATTTTTATAAGAAAAGGTCCCGAAGGGACCACCGAGTCACCACTTTTTAGGTGGACGGTCCCGTCCTCTGTGTTAAACCTGGGGACCAGGCGCTTCTAGGGTGAGCGGCGTCTCGTCGACTCGGACACGTGGTGCCGACAATTCGGACACTGGATCGCGGGCCCTCGACGTTGATGACTCCGGTGCCCGGCACTCGTGACTCCGGATCCACGGACCTAGGGCACGAGGTGTCGTTCTCTTCAGTGGCGTCGAACTGCGGAGAAGGAAGACCTGACACACTCAGACATTACGGGGAGGGTCCGAGCTGTCGGAGAAGAAGGAAGTGTCGGTACTACGACACGGGGAGAACAAAAATTTGGTGACCGGCGTCAGAGACTACCAAAAAAGGTAAGGGAAGCGAACAGAAAAGTTTTCCTGAAGTACATGTGTGCACGATGCGCACACGATGGGTCTGGAAACCGCCGATTCCTACACCATTGCCGGTAAAATGTCTACTTCTCATCTCTGTCTTAAGGTCATTGACCGAGGTCCAGTGTTTTCGAGGGTCACCTCCCTCAGTCCTAGACTGTGGTCCAGATCGAGGTTTCGCGGTAGGATACGTCGGAGGTCGATTATTGAAGTCTCCTGACCCGTGACAGAGAAGAGTCTCGGTTCCACCACTTTTCGTCTGAGTAAGCGAAATAACGTCAAACGTTGACACCGAAAGTCTTGCAGACTAAACACTTCGACACTTCGGTGTTCGTAATGACGACCGCCGGTCGGAGGAGTAGATGTCTAGATAGACGGAGACGTGGGTGGAAAAGACGAAAAGGAGGAACTTGTTTTCTTTTTGTTGGGGAGGCAGGCACGACACACAGGGACAATCCAGCGAGAGACTTCGGACGAGGGGAATAGGGTAAGAAATAAAATGAACAGAAAAATCCGACGGGACCGGGAATCGACGCCGTGTACCTTAGATCTCTCGCATTCGAGGCAGCAAACGTTGTGCCCGGGACCTCAACTCCGAGTCGTCAACGTCGTGTGTTCGACACAACGGGTGCACCCTAGAGGCAAGGGGCTAGTCCCTATCTTGGACGAAGAGGAGGTGACCTTCCGTCTGAGAATCGGCGACCCGGCGGTCCTTTCAGAGGGAGATCCGTCTCCGGAGGAGAAACGATTGATGCAGGGTGACGTCGAGACGGGGTAGACGCTTTTATGGGACATAAGTTGGTCGAGACACAGACGTGAAGAGTAAGTGTAAAGTTTGGTAAGGTAGACCCAAATACAGAGGTGACGAGTCGCCTCTGGAAGGAACCGTCCAGAGGTTTCCGGACGACTCCTCCGGAACCACTTCAGAGTGGGGTCACGAGTCGTTGAGGGGACGGGGCGGTGCGCGGGGTGGGAGTACCAGGAGGAGGACGGGGGCCGTCGACGGAGAGACAGGAAAGACGAGGTGAGGACTTACTACCCCACAGGGTCGTGCCCAGGAGTCGGGGGAAGGTAGAGGGAGGACAGAGGTAAGTAGTGCTACTACGTCAGGTCCGAACACCTAAACCCAGGGTGGATAAACTGCTAGTAAAGTTTTGGTATGTAGACTGGAATTAAAAAGACATCCAAGGTCCGAATAGATAGATTAGCTATATAACAGTTGCAAGACCAAGTCTGTCTTTGACTGTAAAATTCGAAGTGTGTTGGTTTACTCTTTGACGTAATTAAATGGAGTAAATGGAGTTTGAACGGGAAACCATTAGAAGGGTCGGAGTCTCCTAGTGTGATGGAGGGGTGCAAAGTCATGTGACATCAGCGAGTCCGCACAGGACCACGTCGTGCGGTCCGGAGGGACAGGTAGTGGTTGGGGACCTCAGGTGGGTTTGGGTACAGGTAACTCAGTCACTACGGTAGGTTGGTAGAGTAGGAGCCAGCAGGGGAAGAGGAGGACGGGGGTTAGGGAGGGTCGTAGTCCCAGAAAAGTTTACTCAGTCGAGAATCGTAGTCCACCGGTTTCATAACCTCAAAGTCGAAGTTTTAGTCAGGAAGGTTACTTGTGGGTCCTGACTAGAGGAAATCCTACCTGACCAACCTAGAGGAGTGGCAGATTCCCTGAGAGTTCTCAGAAGAGGTTGTGGTGTCAAGTTTTCGTAGTTAAGAAACCACGAGTCGAAAGAAATGTCAGGTTGAGAGTGTAAGTATGTACTGGTGACCTTTTTGGTATCGGAACTGATCTGCCTGGAAACAACCGTTTCATTACAGAGACGAAAAATTAGACGACAGATCAAACCAGTATCGAAAGGAAGGTTCCTCATTCGTAGAAAATTAAAGTACCGACGTCAGTGGTAGACGTCACTAAAACCTCGGGTGTTTTTATTTCAGTCTGTGACAAAGGGGTAGATAAAGGGTACTTCACTACCCTGGTCCACGGTGCTAGAATGAAAAGACTTACAACTCGAAATTCGGTTGAAAAAGTGAGAGGAGAAAGTGAAAGTAGTTCTCCGAGAAATCAAGCAGAAGTGAAAGACGGTATTCCCACCACAGTAGACGTATAGACTCCAATAACTCTAAAGAGGGTCGTTAGAACTANTGGAGGGGTGCAAAGTCATGTGACATCAGCGAGTCCGCACAGGACCACGTCGTGCGGTCCGGAGGGACAGGTAGTGGTTGGGGACCTCAGGTGGGTTTGGGTACAGGTAACTCAGTCACTACGGTAGGTTGGTAGAGTAGGAGCCAGCAGGGGAAGAGGAGGACGGGGGTTAGGGAGGGTCGTAGTCCCAGAAAAGTTTACTCAGTCGAGAATCGTAGTCCACCGGTTTCATAACCTCAAAGTCGAAGTTTTAGTCAGGAAGGTTACTTGTGGGTCCTGACTAGAGGAAATCCTACCTGACCAACCTAGAGGAGTGACAGATTCCCTGAGAGTTCTCAGAAGAGATTGTGGTGTCAAGTTTTCGTAGTTAAGAAGCCACGAGTCGAAAGAAATGTCAGGTTGAGAGTGTAGGTATGTACTGGTGACCTTTTTGGTATCGGAACTGATCTGTCTGGAAACAACCGTTTCATTACAGAGACGAAAAATTAGACGACAGATCAAACCAGTATTGAAAGGAAGGTTCCTCATTCACAGAAAATTAAAGTACCGACGTCAGTGGTAGACGTCACTAAAACCTCGGGTGTTTTTATTTCAGTCTGTGACAAAGGGGTAGATAAAGGGTACTTCACTACCCTGGTCCACGGTACTAGAATGAAAAGACTTACAACTCGAAATTCGGTTGAAAAAGTGAAAGGAGAAAGTGAAAGTAGTTCTCCGAGAAATCAAACAGAAGTGAAAGACGGTATTCCCACCACAGTAGACGTACAGACTCCAATAACTCTAAAGAGGGCCGTTAGAACTAAGGTCGAACACGAAGTAGGTTGGGTCGTAAAGAGCACTACATGAGACGTATCTTCAATTTATTCGTCCCACTGTTATATGTCGGAACTGCATGAGGAGACGGTTAAACCTTGGTCAGACAACAAGGTACAGGTCAAGATTGACAACGAAGGACTGGACGTATGTCCAAGGAGTTCTCCGTCCAGTCCACCAGACCATAAGGGTAGAGAAAGTCTTAAAAGGTGTCAAATAACACTAGGTGTGTCAGTTTCCGAAACCGTATCAGTTATTTCGTCTTTATGTACAAAAAGACCTTGAGAAAACGAAAAAGGTACTAGGTCGCCTACAACCGTTAACCTAGAGACCAAGGAGACGGAAAAGATTTTGGTCGAACTTGTAGGCCTTCAAGTGTCAAGTGTATAACGACTTCGGACCGATTTAAGTCCTCAGTGGAAACTAAGAAGGAACAGGGAGTGAGGACTGCAGATTAGGTAATGTAAGGTCGGTAAAGAGGAGGTTTAATATAAAGTCAAGGCGGGATTAAAGGTCAGCGTAACGGTGTTAAGATCACGGTAAATCGACTTGTAGGATGATTACTTCACCGGAGAGTCAGGGGTGAGAAACGGGGTACGTCATGTAAGGAGTGTGCCTTCAGCAGACAGAAAATTTTCAGTAGTCTGCACAATAAAGGAAAGTTGGGAAACCTACTAAAGGGTCCCTTGTGTCACAGTCTGACATCGTGACCAGCGTCGACGGACGGGGTGAGGTGAGACCCAAGACATCATTCAGAGAGTACTAGGAGGACACGTTGAGTGCCGTTAAGAGTAAGAGTTTACTTAGATGCAGAAGGTGCGGAGCCTCGGAAACGGACGTGCACCGAGTCGAAGAGTGTCTGCACTCCAGAAGTCCAAAATCGATTCTACGAGAGAACAGACACAACAGATAGGGTAAACACCTTTCACCGGTAGGGCCGGAGGTTTACCGAAGGTAGTGTAGGAGGACAAATAAAGGAAGTCTCCAAATTTGGTGCCAGATTTCTACAGAAGGAATAACTTATAAATACCAAGCAAAACAGAGGCGGGAGATCTTGTCGAACCAGACTCTCTCGAGAGACGGTTGTAGCTTTTGCAAGAAGACACGACGGGTGTATCATTGTTACTCGGTGCACAGGAACAGCCAGGGAACTTTAAACTAATCACCTTAACTTAAGAATTTGAATTGAGTACATTTAAATGTACGGTCGTCGGTGTACACCGGTCACCGACGGTATTACTTGTCTTATCGAAAGTTTACGTACGAGGTACTTCCGACCCTATACACAAACTGGACAAGTAACGACATAGGGGTCGCAAATGAATTCAGTGTCTTTGTGTCATTATGAACCGATCACCATTGACTTACTTACTTATTAAAGACCAACCCTATTTTAAAACCTTCTTCTTTCCCTACTAAGGATTAACACCGTTAGGAAACATTCATTATGTTGAGAGGAAAATCCTTACACAAACCTGACATACATCAAAAGGACTCTGGAAATTAATCCTAAGATTCTCTCCTTGGGTTATAACATTTAATTTAAAAACTGGTACAACTTTTGTACGAACTAAGAAAACGACACAAAACAATTGGCCACTATGCTAATACAATAGATACCTTAATAGTATGCATTAATTACTTAATTAGATAAATGAATTAAGTGTCCGTCTTTCTATAAGACGAAAAGATCACAACAGATGATTAATACGTCATTTAGTTCCGAAACTTCTCAAAGTTGTCGGTAAGTAAAAAATACTTAATTAGAAAGAAACCGAAAGAAGAGGTCCCCACTCGTTTATTACGTTCGTATCTGGTTCCTACGTACTTCAGACCGACGATTCCGTATGACTTCTACATCGACTCACATTTTTGTAGGTACGTTAATTAAAAGTTCACCACATGATTACAGTGGTCCGTGTCCGTCCCAGTTAGACACAGTTCTCGTTCGTTCTGGGTCACGACGTTCCTGTCTGTGTATAATTCTACGACGAAAGAATCTTTTTCCACGATTTAATTTGTATTAGTCGTTTTTTCTACTTATTCTTATACGTTCGTTGTTTATATTAAATTTCTGGTCTACGTATCGATTTCATGACGAAACGGGTAAAGCTACGGTTATGGATGGACCCTTATTGTTAACGAGAATGACGACGAGGATCATACTGATGACGACGACGATACGATGGTAAAAGACTCTTGGATGATACACGGTTGTTGATTTCTGAAGTGTGTGTACCAAGATGACTTATGAGTCTAGTTGAGTTATACTACCTATACCTAAAAAGGAAAAATATTTACTATTTTGTTCAAGTCAAATCTGAGTAGCAACCACTTCCGACCCAGACCGTAGACCGGGGTTTACGTAGACTGAGGTGTTGAACTCGAGAATTTCACTTTTATTCAAGTTTTAGACCATAAAAGGTATCGTAAGTTGATATCTGTGACCTCCGAAAGATCTACACACCTTATACTAGGTCAAAATATTTCGACGGAAATAAAAAGACTGGGTTTACGGTCACTTATCGGTACCTAATCTCGTTTCCCTGTCGTCCAGTATACTTAGTTACTTCGTTCAATCAGGCCTATACTCCGCTGTACCTCACCACGGTTGACGCCGTTTTAGTCCTCGTACGCGGATCGGTGTATATAATGTTAAGCAGAATTCTATTATAATCCCCAACTTAGCATAGAGGGGTTTTTTCCATAGGACTTCGGGATTGAGTAGAGTTTGATACTGAAATAAACCTTTACACTAGTGACATATGTCTTAATCGTTTCAGTCCTACTCCAGTATTCCCTTCATACCAGTACTCCCCTCCCGTATACCTCCGGGAATCTGTTTGTGCCACCCATATGAATACCCTCCTCTTCTTGTGTCCCTACGTTCTTCTTCCGGCACACTTCTGTCTCCTGACCTCACTGGGTAGCTCCGGGGCTACCTAGCTTTGTGGTCTATGACGACCGTTTAGTAGTCTTCGATCCTTCTCCTCTCTTTTCTAAGGGATGTTTAACGTCACCTTCCTACCGGACTGATTGTGGTACTAAAACCTGAAGATCGGAGGTCTTGATACCTGTCTCCAAGCACTGTAACATGTTCTCCGTCACTAGTTTTGGTAGGAGCTCTTTTTCTTCACGTTTTTCCGTTTTACCGACAGACTCCTCCGAAATGTTTATCGACTCTTTACTTCGACTCTTTGTTTCCGTTTCCTCCTTTCCCTGCTATAGGGGTAGACTTACGTCTCAAGGTTTCTTCTCGTTCCTCTCTATGCTTCCGGAAGGAGTCTCTAGTGGCGTTTCTTTATCTCCCTTTGTTGTCTGACCCTTTCTGATCTCTAGAGAAATTCTTTTATCCTCTATGGTTCCCTTGTAAAATACGCTTCTACCCGAGTTATTTCTTGTCTTTACCATGCCTGGAGTGTCTTCGTCTTCTATAATTCTTCTTCACCGTTCTTATGTGTCTTCTTGACATGTTTTTTCTAGAAGTGCTGGGTCTATTAGTGCTACCACACTAGTGAGTGGATCTCGGTCTGTAGGACCTTACACTTCAGTTCCACCGGAATCCTTCTTAGTGATACTTGTTTCGATCACCTCCACTACCTTAAGGTCAACTCGACAAAGTTTAGGACTTTCTACTACGACACATTCACGACGTGAGTTATACGGTCGTTTAAACCTTTTGAGTCGTCACCGGTGTCCTGACCTTTTCCAG
>SJYO01020080.1:132767371-132931034 GCA_006410555.1 Capra ibex
CTTGTTTCGATCACCTCCACTACCTTAAGGTCAACTCGACAAAGTTTAGGACTTTCTACTACGACACTTTCACGACGTGAGTTATACGGTCGTTTAAACCTTTTGAGTCGTCACCGGTGTCCTGACCTTTTCCAGTCAAAAGTAAAGTTAGGGTTTCTTTCCGTTACGGTTTCTTTCAAGTTTGATGACGTGTTAACGGGAATAGCGTGTACGATCTTTTCACTACGAGTGTTAAGAGGTTCAGTCCGAAGTTGTCATACACTTGGTTCTTGAAGGTCTACAAGTTCGACCTAAGTCTTTTCCGTCTTCTTGGTCTGTAGTTTAACGGTTGTAGACGACTTAGTAGTTTTTTCGTTCTCTCAAGGTCTTTTTGTATATGAAGACGAAATAACTGATGTGGTTTCAGAAATTGACACACCTAGTGTTAGTTGACACCTTTTGAGACTTTCTCTACCCATATGGTCTGGTGGACTGGATGGAGGACTCTTTGGACATACGTCCATTCCTTCGTTGTCAATCTTGACCTGTACCTTGTTGTCTGACCAAGGTTTAGCCCTTTCCTCACGCAGTTCCGACATATAACAGTGGGACGAATAAATTGAATAACGTCTCATGTAGTGCTCTTTACGACCCAACCTACTTCGTGTTCGACCTTAGTTCTAACGGCCCTCTTTAGAGTTATTGGAGTCTATACGTCTACTGTGATGGGAATACCGTCTTTCACTCTTTCACTTCTTCTTGATTTCTCGGAGAACTACTTTTACTTTCTCCTCTCACTTTTTCAACCGAATTTTGAGTTGTAAGTCTTTTGATACCAGTACTGTAGGTCAGGGTACTGAAGTACCGTTTCTCTACCTCTTTGTCACTGTCTGAAATAGAAAAACCCGAGGTTTTAGTGACGTCTACCACTGACGTCGGTACTTTAATTTTCTGTGAATGAGGAACCTTCTTTTCAATACTGGTTGGATCTATCGTATAATTTTTTGTCTCTGTAATGAAACGGTTGTTTCAGGTAGATCAGTTCCGATACCAAAAAGGTCACCAGTACATACCTATAATCTCAACCTGATATTTCTTTCGACTCGTGTCTTCTTAACTACGAAAACTTGACACCACAACCTCTTCTGAGACCTCTGAGGGAACCTGACGTTCCTCTAGGTTGGTCAATTAGGATTTCCTTTAATAGAGACTTATAAGTAACTTTCCTGACTACAACTTCGACTTTGAAGTTATGAAACCGGTGGACTACACTTCTTGACTGAGTAACCTTTTCTGGGACTACGACCCTTTCTAACTTCCGTCCTCCTCTTCCCCTGCTGTCTCCTACTCTACCAACCTACCGTAGTGGTCGAGCTATCTGTACTCAAACTCATTTGAGGTCCTCAACCACTACCTGTCCCTCCGGACCGTACGACGTCAGGTACCCTGGTGTTTTGCGACCTATACTGACTCACTGACTTGACATGACTTAACTTGGAGGTCTTGATACCCTTTTATTTAAAGACAGCAAAGTACGGTAGGTGAGTCACCACGAAACAATTTCGTCGCGATCCTTTGGTAATATCTACGTAGGTATCCAATCTACTTGTATAGTTCGTGTCAACTAACGTTAGCTTACTTTGAGAACTGTATTATTAGACGTTCTATTTACATCGGTAACTAGTACATTTTTGTTCGACTCCGTATGTAGACTTAAAGAGACTGAAATATATTGTTGAATATCTTGTAAACTATACGCGATGTACGACATGACACTTTTGTAATTGAGTAAGTAAAGAGTATTATTAGGATATCTAATCCTTAATAATGACGGTAGACTTCAAATATGTCCTCGTTTAAATTTGTGTACCTCCAGTTACTATGGGTACCAGTATAGACCCTAGCTTATACTGACCCTAGCTTATTCTGACCCTAGCTTAGGTCCGGCAGACCAACCACCACTTCAGGTTTGAGGAGTGGCGTCACGGTACGGTTCAATGGACCTCTGTCTGTAGTAAGTAATAGTTACGAGATGCGGGTGGGAACTCAAGTCATCGACCACGGACTCACGAGGCACGGGGGACGTAGGTATAGCAGACAACGTAGTCTCCCAGTGAGACCTACGGTACGAGGGAAGACCCCACGAGTCACGGAGAACAAGATACAGAAAGTATACCACTCCCTCCTCGCAGTCGAGTTACCCAAGAAAAGACATTATCGGAACTGAATGGGTTACCAGATTTCTTCCCTAAAACTACCGACGGTTGTGTAGATAAGACTGGTATATAATTTTTAGACCCCTTTTCGAGAATCTACATAAACTCTGGGATAATTTAGACGGTAGTCCATCTCAGTTTTGGGGGGGTTTATAAAGGAAAAGGGTCATGTGTCAAAGGAACTATGTACACACGTCCCGGAAAGGACTTTCCCAATGCACCTTTTATACGTTATTTGCAGTTATCAATTGTCCTCCGAAAGAGAAAGTGTCCAGAGTAAAAGGAAATTAGGAACCTTGAGACCCAGGTATTGACTGAACCCAGACTCTAGACCGTTCCCCGTTTCCCGATCCCACTACCGAGTTCAACTTAAAGATCAGTGGTCCGAATCTCACAAAAATTAATAATTTATTTGACTTTTTTTTGAATTTCTGACGAATAGGAATTTAAAAATTTAATTAAAAATACCTCATATAAAAAAAATGTTATAAAACAATTCAAAGATGACATGTCGTTTCACTTAATCGATATACTTATGTATATAGGGGACAAAAAACCTAAAAGAAGGGTAAGTCTAGTCACTCCTCTCAAGGAACTCGATATGTCTTCCAACAGTGATCAACAGACAGAGTGTGTTTCATAGTCGTCACATGTATACAGTTGGGATTAAAGGGTTAAGTAGGGTGGGAAAGGGGTGGAGAACTACAGGTATGTAAACAAGAGATAAACAGACAGAGATAAAGACGAAACGTTTATTCTAGTAGACGTGGCAAAAAGATCTAAGGTATATACACACAATCCTCGGGGACCACCGAGTCTGTCATTTCTGAGATGGACGTCACACCCTCTGGGTCCAAACTAGGGACCCAGTCCTTCTAGGGGACCTCTTCCTTTACCGTTGGGTAAGGTCATAAGAACGGACCTCTTAGGGTGCCTACCTCCTCGGACCGTCCGATGTCAGACACCCCAGTGTTTCTCAGTCCGTACTGACTCACTGAAGTGAAGTGTATATACACACAATTATCTGTTACAAACAAAAAGAGAAAGAATGATGAAGTGAGACACACTGTCAGAGATCCAGGTAGGTGTAGAGATGTAAACTGGGTTAAAACAAGGAAAATACCTACTCATTATAAGGTAGTATATATATAGAGTGTAGAAGAAATAGGTAAGGAGACAACTACCTGTAGATCTTACGAACGTACAGGACCGAACACTTGTCACGACGTCAGTTATAATCCAACGTACAGAAACCTTAATACCAAAGGAGACCCGTATACGGATCATCACCCTAACGACCCAGTATCTAGGGGACCTCTTCCTTTACCTTTAGGTGAGGTCGTGAGAACGGACCTTTTAGGGTATCTGCCTCCTCGGACTATCCGATGTCAGGTACCCCAGCGTTTCTCAACCTGTGTTGACTCGCTGAAGTTTTTTTTTTTTTTTTTTTCTACCATCAAGATAAAAATGAAAAAGTTTCACTTCATATATGGTATACTGGGTCGTTAAGGTGATGACCCGTGTATGGGTCTCCTTTGGTATGACAAGAGGTATTGCCAACATAGTCAAATGTAAAGGTTGTTATCACGTTCTCCCAAGGGAAAAGAGGTTTGGGAAAGGTCGTAAATAACAAACGTTTATAAAATTGTTACCAGTAAGAATGTCCTACGAAAGTTTGAACACCACGACCTCTTCTGAAGACTCTCAGGGAACCTGTCGTCCCTCTAGTTTAGTCAGTTAGGATTTCATTTAGTTGAGACTGATAAGTAACCTTCCTAACTTTGATTTCGAGGTTATGAAAACGGTGGTCTACACTTCTCGGTTGAGTGATCTTTTCTGGAACTACGATTCTTTCTCACTCCTGTCCTCTTCCTCCTCCGCTGTCTTCTACTACCAACCTACCTTAGTAGTGGACTTTCCCGTACTCATACTCGTTTGAGTCCTCTATTACTTCCTGTCCCTTCGGACCGCACGAACGTCAGGTACCCAGTGTTTCTCAGTCTGTGGTGACTCACTGACTTGTTTTTGTTGACATAAGACTGTCGATACTCCACTGTGGAGTGACGTCAAAACTAAACGTAAAGAGGTTATTAACCACTACAACCCATAAAAAAGTATATAAACAACCGGTAGAAATACAGAAGAAATCACTTTACAGACAAATCCAAAAGACGGGTAAAAAGCTAACTAAAAAAAAAATTATAGTTCGACGTATTCGACAAACATATAAAATCTCTAATTAGGAAAAAGTTAACGAAGTAAATGTTTGTGAAAGAAGGTTAAACTCCTGACAGAAAAGTAAAACAAATACCAAAGGAAACAACACGTTTTCTAAAATTCAAATTAATCTAGGGGAAATAAAAACAAAAATAAAAGTATTGAGATCCTCCACCCAGTTCTTTCTAGAACGACGTTAAATACAGTTTCTGACAAGACGAATACAAAAGGAGATTCTCAAAATATCACAGACTAGAAGGTGAGTCCAGAAATTAGGTAAAATTCAAATATAAACACTTACCACAATCCCTCACAAGAATAAATTAAGAAAATGTACATTGACAGGTCAAAAGGGTCGTGGTGAGAAACTTTTCCGAGAAAAGAGGTAACATATAAGAATGGAGGATACAGTTTCTATTCCGCGGGTATCCACGTACCCTAAAGAGGTCCGAAACGTAGAACAAGGTAACCGACATAAAGACCAAAACACGGTCATGGTATGAGAGAACAACTGACATCGAGACACCATGTCAGACTTCAGTCCTTCGGAATAAGGAGGTTGAGGTAAAAATAAATAGTTCTAACGAAACCGATAAGATCTAGGAAACACGAAGGTATGTTCGATATTTTACAAAACAAGATCAAAACACTTTTTATGGTAACCATTAAAATATTCCTAACGAAAGTTATACATCTAACGAAACCCATTATGTCAGTACAAGTGTTATAACTAAGAAAGGTAGGTTCTTGTACGAACGTTTGGTACAAATTAATTCTCGTAGACACCTATTCTCTTCCGAGTTTTTAAAAATAATACAATAGTCGGAACTACGGATATATGTCAACCTTAGACTAGAGAGACGGTGTTACTCTAGTACGGGTGACTTCAATTCCCCTCAAAAAAATTCAGAACGATAGAATCTCTCTTCCCGGTTCTCTTAAGGAAACTACTAAAACACGACTTCGGAAAGGACTTACTCTCTTAGAACAACCAAGAGATCTGACCGTATTCACCCCTCACTGACCCCTTTCTTGGACTTCTTTATTTGGTGATAAAGTCGGAGGGGTAAGAATTTAAGTAAGGGGATCTAAACTTTTACGTAGTCTCGGAGGAGCTCCCGAAGAACCTTATGTCAAACCACACAGGACGGGGCCTAGAAGACTAAGTCGACTAGACCCGACTCTGGACTCTCGGACGGAAAGATTGTTCAGGGGTCTACTACCCCTACGCCGGTAGGACACTTGGCGTGAACCTCTTAGTATTCTCTAGTACCTTCACGGGTTTCCTTGAAAAACCGGGTGGGTTATGTAATACGGTATCTTAAAGACCGGAAAGTTATATCAAATGACTCCTTTCACATTCTAGATACAAACACAATTGGTTGGAATTCTCGAAAATCTCGGTATTGGTCCACGAACTACCATGTGTAGTTTCCGTTTGTAAGGTGTCCGTGTGAGTGTGACATCTTCAGTCTGGGTGGACACAAAACCTTTTTGTCTGACCAAGGTTGATCCTTTTCCTCATACAGTTCCGACATATAACAGTGGGACGAATAAATTGAAGACACGTCTCGTGTAGTACTCTTTGCGACCCGACCTACTTCGTGTTCGACCTTAGTTCTAACGGCCCTCTTTGTAGTTAATTGGAGTCTATACGTCTACTGTGGTGGGACTACCGTCTTTCACTTCTTGAGTTTTCGGAGAACTACTTTTACTTTCTTCTCTCACTTTTTCAACCGAATCTTGAGTTGTAAGTCTTTTGATTCCAGTACCGTAGGTCAGGGTAGTAAAGTACCGTTTCTCTACCCCTTTGTTACCTTTGTCACTCTCTGAAATAAAAAACCCCGAGGCTTTAGGGACGTCTACCACTGACGACGGTACTGTAATTTCCTGCTGACGAGGAACCTTCTTTTCGATACTGGTTGGATCTTTCGTATCATTTTTCGTCTCTAATGAAACGGTTGTTTCCAGACAGATGAGTTTTGATACCAAAAGGGTCATCAGTACATATCTACACTCTCAACCTGGTATTTCTTTCGACTCATGGTGTCTTAGCTACAAAAACTTGACACCACAACCTCTTCTGAGCTCTCAAGGAACCTGTCGTTCCTCTAGGTTGGTTAGGTAGGATTTCCTTTAGTAGAGACTTATAAGAAACCTTCTTGACTACGACTTCGACTTTGAGATTATGAAACCGGTGGAGTACCCTTCATGACTGAGTAAACTTTTCTGGGACTACGACCCTTTCTGACTTCCGTTCTCCTCTTTCCCTACTGTCTCCTACTCTACTAACCTACCGTAGTGACCGAGTTACCTGTACTCAAACTCATTTGAAGCCCTCAGCCGTTACCTGTCCCTTCGGACAGGTTACCGCACAACGTCAGGTACCTCAGTGTTTCTCAGCCTGTGTTGATTCACTGACTTGACTTGACTTCACACAAAACGTAGTTGATGGAAGTTTTAAGTGGGGGTGTTTATTTGGTACATAAAAATACTATACACAATCGTTTGACACGTTAAGAGAAAAACGAGGTTGAGACTTGAAAGAGATGAGGTAGATATGACTCTAGTCCAACCCACCCCGACCTCTCCTCCGTCGATACCGGTCAGAGGAGAGACGAAGGAGCTCGTCACTTCATTCCCCGTAAAGTACCCCCAAGAAGTCTCGTACGACCACAGGCCCATTACGTCCGTGAGACTTAAGAGAGACCTATCGTGGCAAGGATAACAGTCCTCAGTTCCGTGGTGGATTGGAAATGTATTTTCCGAAACACACCGACACTTAAGTTTACAGTAAAATCGAGTCGGTGAAACACTTACAATGAGACCCGAAGCAGAAAAAAATTTCTGTAAACAAGCAAGTGAAGAAAGACCGACACGACCCAGAAGTAACGACACAACCCGAAAGGAGACCGACGTCGCTCACCCCGGGCGAGAGACCGACACCTCGTGCCCGAAGAGTGACACCACGAAGAGGACAACGCCTCGTACCCGAGGTCCGTGAGACGAAGTCATCAACACCACACGTCAAAGTCATCGACACCGAGCACCCAAGGTCTCGAGCCCGCGGAAAGAACACCGAGTGGCCGAACCTATGAGACACCGTGCACCCTAGAAGGACCTGGTCCCTAGCTTGGTCACAGGAAACGTAACGTTCCACCTAAGAATTGGTGACCTGACGGTCCCTCCAAGCCACGAAACGACCAGAATCGGGAATAGATACACTCGATTTATAAGAGAGTCGTGTCAGTCGCGTCAGAGACTGCAAATAGACGTCGGAACTCCGCTCTTAAGTACAGAAAGTTAAACGGTAGGGGAATGGAATTTCTCTGCGTTGCGGTTGAAGTAAGGTCAGGGTCCTAAAGAGTATGGGAAACTTCGACGCCACGTGACCTTTATTCATGGGATGCCAAAACAAAAGTAACCGAACACTCTGACTCATGGATCTTCGGTATTGAATCACGGAACCATAGAGAACGGATTATAAATTAAGGTATATAATGTGTAAAAGTACTATCACTCTCGACGAAGGGTGAGGTACGAGGTTAAAAACATAGTCCCAAGAAACGAACTTTTACTTTGTAGAATTATTTCTTTGGTACCAGACTGATTCACCTATAGTCTATCGGGGATCCTAATCTCCTTTTCGAGTTTGAGTTCGAAACCTTTGGTGATCTAGTCCTTATCAAGACCTCTTGATTCGTACGTCGGGAAAATCCCCATGTGCCAGTTTTGGTTACTCGACGTTCGTATAAAGTAGGAACTTCTTGACACGAGTGATCAGTGTCAAAACCTCCTTCCTCTCGTTGCAGAAGATTTGACACACGGGTAGGTAAACGGTCTTCTACAGTACACTGAAAAACTAATTGTCAGAGTAGTAATAACATAAGTTGACCCCTCTTCCGTAAAGGGTTTTACTTTATCCTTCAATAAGCGTCTTCTTCCTCCTCTTCTACACCCTGTTCACTTTTGTGCGTCATACGTGGACCAGTGGTCAATGTGATTTGTCGTGGGTCCAGGCATACTTGTCCGCGACATTCAACATTGTCGAGACACAGATATCCTCTAGAAGTAAAATGGTCTTATGAACCGAAGTCGTCTCGGGTCACAGACGTGACCGAAACAAGAATAAAACCGACGGTGCTCGGGTCTTAAGATACATGGAAAAGAAATATTTAGTGTTGTGTAGAAAATTCCTGTCTTTTTCCTTCCTGGATTCACCCAAAATTATAGGTTTTCTCATTATCACATGTAGAGGGAAAGTTGAATTTGGTATACCCAAACGTTTCGGTAGCTATTTTTCAGACTTTCCGTAATTATGGGAACCGATTTGTCTTTGTCTGTAGGTCGATTCGTGTGTTTGTCGGTCTTTCGGTTACCCTTCAATCTTAACATGGTATTTATGTTAGTTTTTCTGAGTTACCGCACCTCTTACGTCATGGAGTTTCCATTTTGGAAATGGATAACAATTAATACTGTCTTAAAGATAGAATATTGTAAAGTGTATCGTTGACATTGGTTCTTGTAGACGTAAATTTGACTTCCACGGAGTATCGATGTCCCTTCGTCCTATTTTCGTGTATAAGGTCCTCGATTCCTTTACCCAAAACGGTGTGGGTTCGAAAGTAAGTTCGGTAGTGCACGAAATAGACTACCATGTTTTTATTGTAGAAGGTATAATGTGTCACCATATGCTAAGATGTGTCTCAAACCTCTTCTTCCCACCCATTATTTTCTAAGATTTAAAGAAAGTGTAACAGATACAGAACAAAAAGTTGTTTACGGTAAGTTTTTATTACGGGAGAAAAGAACGCTTATAAAGTTAGGTTCATATTTGTTAGTGTTTACTGGAAATAGATCTTTATTTGTCTGTCTTTGTCAGTGCTTTTCGGTTCGTAAGACACTATTCGTTCTAAAATAAATGTAAGTTTCGAGGACTAAGGAGAGTATAGTCAAGTTAGGTTACAGACGAAGGGTCCTAAGAAATCATAGTTAAGTGTTCTAAGATGTCTTAGAAACGTAGACGAAACGGTCACGAGCCGGTGTACTGATCCGGACACCAAAAGAATGAGTGGACACTTCCTGAACGAGAACTGACAAAAGTCACTTGTAACGTAATATACATACTCTCAAGACTCATGACTCGATTGAACGGGACTGTTTGGTAAGTCAAGTCGATGAGTCAGTGCAGGTTGAGGAACGCTGGGGTACCTGACGTCGTGTGGTCCGGAGGGACAGGTAGTGGTTGAGGGTCTCAAATGAGTTTGAGTACAAGTAACCCAACCACTACGGTAGGTTTGTAGAGTAGGAGACAACAGGGGAAGTGGAGGACGGAAGTCAAAAAAGGTCGTAGTCCCAGAAAAGGTTACTCAGTCGAGAAGCGTAGTCCTCCGGTTTTATAACCTCAAAGTCGAAGTCATAGTCACGAAAGTTACTTGTAAGTCCTGACTACAGGAAATCACTTGTAGACCTTCAAGTGGGAAGTGCATAACGACTTCGGACCGAACCTCTTAAAACTCGTAATGAAATGATCATACACTCTACTCCCGTTAACACGTCATCAATCTCGTAAGAAACCGTAACGAAAAGAAACCCTAACCTTACTTTTGACTGGAAAAGGTCAGGACACCGGCGACGACTCAAAAGGTTTAAACGACCGTATAACTCACTTCGTGAAAGTGTCGTAGTAGAAAGTCCTAAACTTTATCGAGTTGACCTTAAGGTAGTAGAGGTGATCGAAACAAGTGTCACTAAGAAGGATTCCGGGTGAACTGAAGTGAAAGGACCTACAGACCGTTATCCACTCACTAATATGGTAGCACTAATAGACCCAGTACTTCTACAAAAAACATACCAAGAAGACACATAAGAACGGTGGAGAAGAATTATAGAAGACGAAGACAATCCAAGTATGATAAAGACAGGAAATAGTTCGGGTAGTAACGTACTTTACAAGGAAACCATAGAGATTAAAAGAACTTCTCTAGAGATCAGAAAGGGTAAGACAACAAAAGGAGATAAAGAAACGTAACTAGCGACTTCTTCCGAAAGAATAGAGGAGAACGATAAGAAACCTTGAGACGTAAGTCTACGAATATAGAAAGGAAAAGAGAAACGAAAAGAGGAGAGAAGAAAAGTGTCGATAAACATTCCGGAGGAGTCTGTCGGTAAAACGAAAAAACGTAAAGAAAAGGTACCCCTACCAGAACTAGAGACAGAGGACATGTTACAGTACTTGGAGTAAGGTATCAAGTAGTCCGTGAGATAGATAGTCTAGATCAGGGAATTTAGATAAAGAGTGAAGGTGACATATTAGTATTCCCTAAACTAAATCCAGTATGGACTTACCAGATCGTCAAAAGGGATGAAAGAAGTTAAATTCAGACTTAAACCGTTATTCCTCAAGTACTAGACTCGGTATCAGTCGAGGACCAGAACAAAAACAACGGACATATCTCGAAGAGGTAGAAACCGACGTTTCTTATATTAGTTAGACTAAAGCCACAACTGGTATACCACTACTTGTACACATCTCAGAAGAGAACACAACAACTTTCTCCCACAAACGATACTGGTCACGCAAGAAAACCGTTTTAAGATAATCGGAAACGGGACGAAGTAAGACATAAGGTTCTGTTTAAACGGACAATGAGGTACACAAAGAACTGAAGGATGAAAACGTAAGGTCAGGGGATATTACTTTTCCTGTGGAAAAAACCCACAATCAAGATTTTCCCGAACATCCAGAGGAAAGGTTTCAACTTTGGTCAGGTAACAAGGTACACACCAGGACAGTGAAGAACTGGACGTATGTCCATAGAGTCCTCTGTCCGTTCCATAAGGGTAGAGAAATTCTTAAAAGGTTTCAAACAAAACTAGGTGTGTCAGTTTCCGAAACCGTATCAGTTATTTCTTCTTCATCTACAAAGACACTTTGAAAGGACGAAAAGGTACTAGGTTTCCTACAACCATTAAACTAGAGACCAAGGAGACGGAAAAGATTTAGGTTGAACTTGTAGACCTTCAAGTGCTAAGTGTCTGACAACTCCGGACCGATCCTCTTAAAACTCGTAATGAAATGATCGCACACTCTACTCACGTTAACACGTCAGCAAACTCGTAAGAAACCGTAACGGAAAGAAACCCTAACCTCACTTTTGACTGGAAAAGGTCAGGACACCGGTGACGACTCAAAAGGTTTAAACGACCGTATAACTCACGTGGTGAAAGTGTCGTAGCAGAAAATCCTAAACTTTTTCGAGTTGACCTTAACGTAGTAGAGGTGATCGAAACAACCATCACTACGAAGGATTCCGGGTGAACTGAAACACAAGGTTCTACAGACCGAGATCCACTCATTAGTGTCGTAGTACTAATAGACCCAGTACTTCCAACAAAACCATATCAAAAAGACACATAAGAACGGCGGAGAAGAATTATAGAAGACGAAGACAATCCAGATATGGTAAAGACAGGAAATAACACGGGTGAAAACGTACTTTACAAGGAAAGCATAGTTTAAAAGAACTTCTCTAGAGGTCAGAAAGATTAAGATAACAAAAGGACATAAGAAACGTAACTAGTGAATTCTTCCGGAAGAATATAGAGGAGCGATAACAAACCTTGTGACGTAAGTTTACCCATATAGAAGGGAATTGAGGTAACGGAAATCGAAGAGAAGAAAAGAGTCTATAAACATTCCGGAGGTATCTGTCGGTAAAATGAAAAAACGTAAAGTAAAAGGACCCCTACCAGAACTAGTGACAGAGGACATATTTAAGTACTGACGGCAGGTATCAAGAAGTCCGTGAGACAGGTAGTCTAGATTAGGGACTTTTAGAAACAGTGAAAGTGATATATTAGTATTCCCTAAACTAAATCCAGTATGGACTTACCAGGTCACCAAAAGGGATGAAAGAAGTTAAATTCAGATTTGAACCGTTATTCCTCAAGTACTAGACTCGGTGTCAGTCGAGGGCCAGAACAAAAACGACTGACATATCTCGAAGAGGTAGAAACCGACGGTTTTATATGAGTCAGACTAAAACCACAACTGGGAGACCACTACAGGTACACATCTCAGTAGAGAAGACAAGAACCTCCTCTCACAAACGATACTGGTCACGTAAGAGAACCGTTTTGAGACAATCGGAAACGGGACGAAGTAAAACATAAGGTTACGGTTTGAATGGACAATGAGGTCCATAGAGAACTGAAGGATGAAAACGTAAGGTCAGGGGATATTACTTTTCCTGTAGAAAAACCCACAATCAAGATTTTCTAGAACATCCAGAAATATTTTGGTAAGTTGAAGTCGAAGAAGTCGTAATGACCAGCCCCGTATCTGAACCTAATGACACTATAACTTACCAAACGGAACCTTTACTTGTCTTTAGTAAGACAGTAAAAACTCTACCGTGGGTTCATGACGTAAAACCTGAGAACGACTGATATTTCCGATGAGGTAAAAAAGATTCCCTAAAGACGGGTGTCTTCATGTATATTACCAGTAGACTCAAATTAAGTGAGTAAGGATAGGTAAAATCAAGTGACTAAGGTTTTTAACTACGAGTGAGAACGGTAGAGGACACACTGGTGATGGGTAAACGGAACCTGGCTTGTAAGGTCCAAGGATATCGTAGCCTGAAATGAAAATAGTGGTCAGTGTAGTTGATGACCTATAACAAAAACGAAACCGAGACACAAAAGTAAGAAAGACCTCAATAAAGAGGTGACTAGAGGTCATCGTATGACCCGTGGATGACTGGACCCCTCAATCATAGGATAGTAAAACGGAAAAGTATGACAAGTGCCCCAAGACTTCTGTTCTAACGACTTCACCAAACGGTAAGGAAAGAGGTCACCTGGTGTAAGACAGTCTGGAGAGGTGGTATTATTGGAAAGACAAAACCCACCGAGATGTATCGTGCCGAGTGTCAAAGTAACTCAATCTCTTCCGACACCAAGCACACTAATCTGACAAATCAAAAGACACTGTCACCTAAAGTAAGGTAGACGGGAGACTACCTATTCCTATTCTCCGAACGTCTTCGAAGGACTAACCTCTCTGACTGACACCCCCTTAGTCCCAGAACAAGACTACCCACCTCGGTACGAGTCATTTGGAAATTGACTATAAGACAACTATGGTCCTGTCATCGACTCCTCCGGAATGTTTATCGACGCTTTTCTTCTCTTAACTTTTCGTTTCCTCTTTTCCTTTCTATATTCGTAGACTTACGTCTCCAGGTTTCTTATTGTTCCTCTCTATTCTTTCGGAAGGAGTCACTAGGTACGTTTCTTTATCTCCTATTTTTATCTTACCCTTTCTGATCTCTAAAGAAGTTCTTTTAATCTCTATGGTTCCCTTGCAAAGTACGTTACTACCCGAGTTATTTCCTGTCTTTACCATCCCTGGATTGTCTTCGTCTTCTATAATTCTTCTCCACCGTTCTTGTGTGTCTTCTTGATACGTTTTTTCTAGAAGTCAAGTCAAGTCAAGTCAGCGAGTCAGCACAGGCTGAGAAACGCTGGGGTACTTAGCGTCGTGCGGTCCGGAGGGACAGGTAGTGGTAGAGGACCTCTAATGAGTCTGAGTGCAGACAGTTCAGGCACTACGGTAGGTCGGTGGAGCATAAGCCAGTAGGGGAAGAGGAGGACGGGTGTTAGAGAGGGTCGTAGTCTCAGAAATGGTTACACAGTTAGAAACGTACTTCATCGGTTTCATGACCTCAAAGTCGAAATCGTAGTAAGGAAGGTTTCTTTAGGGTCCCGACTAGAGGAAGTCTTACCTGACCAACCTAGAGGAACATCAGGTTCCCTGAGAGTTCTCAGAAGAGGTTGTGGTGTCAAGTTTTCGTAGTTAAGAAGTTCCGAGTCGGAAGAAGTGTCAGGTTGAGAGTGTAGGTATGTACTGGTGTCCTTTTTGGTATCGGAACTGATCTGCCTGGAATCAGTCGTTTCATTGCAGAGACGAAATCTTATATGATAGATCTAACCAGTATTGAAAAGAAGGTTCCTCATTCGCAGAAAATTAAAGTACCGACGTCAGTGGTAGACGTCACTAAAATCTCGGGGGGTTTTATTTCAGTCGGTGACAAAGGTGACAAAGGGATATAGGGTACTTCACTACCCTGGTCTACGGTACTAGAAGTAAAGGACTTACAACTCGAAATCCGGTTGAAAAAGTGAGACGAGAAAGTCAAAGTAGTTCTTCGAAAAATCGAGGAGAAGTGAAAGACGGTATTCCCACCACAGTAGACGTATAGACTTCAATAACTATAAAGAGGGCCGTTAGAACTAAGGTCGAACACAAAGAGGGTCAGGTCATAAAGAGTACTATATGAGACATATCTTCAATTTATTCGTCCCACTGTTGTATGTCGGAACTATATGAGGAAAAGGATAAGCTCTGGTCAGACAACAAGGTACAGGTCAAGATTGACAACGAAGGACTGGACGTATGTCTAAAGAGTTCTCCGTCCCGTCCACCAGACCATAAGGGTAGAGAAAGTCTTAAAAGGTGTCAAATAACACTAGGTGTCTCAGTTTCCGAAACCGTATCAGTTATTTCGTCTTTATCTACAAAAAGACCTTGAGAGAACGAAAAAGGTATTGGGTCGCCTACAACCGCTGACCTAGAGACCAAGGAGACGGAAAAGATTTTGGTCGAACTTGTAGTCCCTCAAGTGCCAAGTGCTTAACGACTTCGGACCGAACCTTTTAAAACTCGTAATGAAATGATCGCACACTCTACTCACGTTAACACGCCATCAAACTCGTAAGAAACCGTAACGGAAAGAAACCCTAACCTTACGTTTGACTGGAAAAGGTCAGGACACCGGTGACGACTCAAAAGGTTTGAACGACCGTATAACTCACTTCGTGAAAGTGTCGTAGTAGAAAGTCCTAAACTTCGTCGAGTTGACCTTAAGGTAGTAGAGGTGATCGAAACAAGCATCACTACGAAAGATTCTGGGTGAACTGAAGTGTAAGGTTCTACAGACCGAGATCCACTCACTAGTGTAGTAGTACTAATAGACCCAGTACTTCTAGAAAAAACATGTCAAGAACGTACACAAGAACGGTGGAGAAGAATTATAGAAGACGAAGACAATCCGGTATGGTAAAGACAGGAAATAGCTCGGGTAGAAACGTACTTTACAAGGAAACCATAGAGATTAAAAGAACTTCTCTAGAGATCAGAAAGGGTAAGACAAGAAAAGGAAATAAAGAAACGTAACTAGTGACTCCTTCAGAAAGAATAGAGAAGAACAATAAGAAACCTTGACACGTAAGTCTACGAATATAGAAAGGAAAAGAGGAAACGAAAAGCGAAGAGAAGAAAAGTGTCGATAAACATTCCGGAGGGGTCTGTCGGTAAAACGAAAAAACGTAAAGAAAAGGTACCCCTACCAGAACTAGGGACAGAGGACATGTTACAGTGCTTGGAGTAAGGTATCAAGTAGTCCGTGAGATAGATAGTCTAGATCCGGGAATTTAGATAAAGAGTGAAGGTGACATATTAGTATTCCCTAAACTAAATCCAGTATGGACTTACCAGATCGTCAAAAGGGATGAAAGAAGTTAAATTCAGACTCGAACCGTTATTCCTCAAGTACTAGACTCGGTGTCAGTCGAGTGTCAGAACAAAAACGACTGACATATCTCGAAGAGGTAGAAACCGACGTTTCTTATATTAGTTAGACTAAAACCACAACTGGTAGACCACTACAGGTACACATCTCAGAAGAGAACACAACAACCTTCTCCCACAAACGATACTGGTCACGTAAAAGAACCGTTTTGAGATAATCAGAAACGGGACGAAGTAAGGTGTAAGGTTCCGGTTTAAACGGACAATGAGGTACACAAAGAACTGAAGGATGAAAACGTAAGGTCAGGGGATATTACTTTTCCTGTAGAAAAAAACTCACAATCAAGATTTTCCAGAACATCCAGAAGAATTTTAGCAAGTTGAAGTCAAAGAAGTCGTAATGACCAACCCCGTATCGGAACCTATTGACACTATACCTTACCAAACGGAACCTCTGCTTGTCTCTAGTAAGACAGTAAAAACTCTAACGTAGGTTCATGACGTAAAGCCTGAAAAAACAACTGGTACTACCGATGAGGTAAAGAAGACTCCCTAAGGACGGGTGTCATCATCTATATTACCAGTAGACTCAATTTAAGGGGGTAAGGTCAGGTAAAATAAAGTGACTAAGGATCTTACAGCTACAAGTGGGAACGGTAGAGAACAAACTGGTGAAGGTTAAACGGAACTAACTACCTGGACTGTAAGGTCCAAGGATACGTAATAAAGAGAAATGTCGTAGTCTAGAACGAAGATAGTGGTTAGGGTAGGTGTTAACCCATAACGAAAACGAAACCGAGGTAGGGAAGTAAGAAAGACCTCAATAAAGAGGTGACTAGAGGTCATCGTATAACCCGTGGATGGTTGGACCCCTCAAGGAGAAAACCATAGGATAGTAAAACGGAAAAGGATGACAAGTACCCCAAGAGTTCCGTTCTTATGACTTCACCGAACGGTAAGGGAAGAGGTCACCTGGTGTAGAAGTGCTGGGTCTATTAGTGCTACCACACTAGTGAGTGGATCTCGGTCTGTAGAACCTTACACTTCAGTTTACCCAGAATCTTTCGTAGTGATGCATGTTTCGATCACCTCCACTACCTTAAGGTCAACTCGACAAAGTTTAGGACTTTCTACTACGACACTTTCACGACGTGAGTTATACGGTCGTTCAAACCTTTTGAGTCGTCACCGGTGTCCTGACCTTTTCCAGTCAAAAGTAGGGTTAGGGTTTCTTTCCGTTACGGTTTCTTACGAGTTTGATGACGTGTTAACGTGAGTAGAGTGTACGATCATTTCATTACGAGTTTTAAGAGGTTCGGTCCGAAGTCGTTATGCACTTGGTACTTGAAGGTCTGCAAGTTCGACCAAAATCTTTTCCGTCTCCTTGGTCTCTAGGTCAGCGGTTGTAGGCGACCCAATACCTTTTTCGTTCTCTCAAGGTCTTTTTGTAGATAAAAACGGAATACTCATACGGTTTCGGAAACTGACACACCTAGTGTTATTTGACACCTTTTAAGACTTTCTCTACCCTTATGGTCTGGTGGACTGGACGGAGAACTCTTTAGACATACGTCCAGTCCTTCGTTGTCAATCTTGACCTGCACCTTGTTGTCTGACCAAGGTTTATCCTTTTCCTCATGCAGTTCCGACATGTAACAGTGGGACGAAGAAATTGAATATACGTCTCATATAGTACTCTTTGCGACCTGACCTACTTCTTGTTCGACCTTAGTTCTAACGGCCCTCTTTATAGTTATTGGAGTCTATACGTCTACTGTGGTGGGAATACCGTCTTTCACTTCTTCTTGATTTCTCGGAAAACTACTTTCACTTTCTGCTCTCACTTTTACAACCAAATTTCGACTTGTAAGTCTTTTTCTTCTAGTACCGTAGACCAGGGTAGTGAAGTACCCTTTATCTACCCCTTAGTCACCTTTGTCACCGACTGAAATAAAACCCCCCGAGGTTTTAGTGACGTCCACAACTAACGTCAGTACTTTAATTTTCTCCGAATGAGGAACCTTCCTTTCAATACTGGTTGGATCTTTCGTACAATTTTTCTTCTTTGTAATGAAACAGTTGTTTCCAGGCAGATCAGTTTCGATACCAAAAAGGTCACCAGAAAATACCTACACTCTCAACCTGATATTTCTTTCAACTCGTGGTTTCTTACCTACGAAAACTTGACACCACAACCTCTTCTGAGAACTCTCAGGAACCTGACGTTCCTCTAGGTTGGTCAGGTAGGATTTCGTCTAGTCAGGACCCACAAGTAATCTTCCTGACCTACAGCTTCGACTTTACGGTTATGAAACCGGTGAACTACGTTTCTCGACTGAGAAAACTTTTCTGGGACTACGACCCTTTCTAACTCCCGTTCTCCTCTTCCCCTGCTGTCTCCTACTCTATCGACCTACAGTAATGGCTGAGTTGGTTGTACTCAAACCCATTTGAGACCCTCAACCACTACCTGTCCCTCCGGACCACACGACGTCAAGTGCCCCAGCGTTTCTCAGCCTGTGCTGACTCTCTGACTTGACTTGACTTGACTAGGTCCTGTCACAAGGGAGGGACATCAAACCGGAGGGACATCTTCATTATTATCATTACATCACTTTCAGGAAGAAGGTTTCCTGAATACG
Source organism: Capra ibex (assembly GCA_006410555.1). NCBI lineage: Eukaryota > Metazoa > Chordata > Mammalia > Artiodactyla > Bovidae > Capra > Capra ibex. The sequence goes on from SJYO01020080.1 coordinate 132,786,022, forward strand.
GACACGACAACACTAGTCACGGGGACTCGGGTGTCGTACGGTGACAGATGGGTGCGAAGGGGGTCCCTGAGGATCTGTGAGTGTCCGTTCGGACCGAGTCAGAGAACACCCCAGTGAAGAAAAGAGGACCCAGGTCCACGTACGTTTCAAAACAAACATGGGAGGTCTCAGACAAAGACGTCATGACCCCTTCAAGACATTAGTTTAGGGTGACCGGAGGTTTCAGGTCAAGGGATCTCAAGAGTCAACGAAACGGCCCAGGGGTCCAACCCTTTAGACAACACCCAGGATCTTCAAAGAATTGTCACGTTCTTAAAGAAACCATATTAATAACACGTCAACACCCAGAAGACGAGTCACCGAGATACTACCCCAATCACCTCTGGAGGAGATTCTCCCGAGTACGGTGTGCGACGCACAGGGTCCAGACGACGACGGTCTCGGGGAGAGGGACGCCGTCCGGTGACGACTGGGAACGGAGGTGACCTATGTAAGTCTGTAAAGTTTCCGACCAGACCGAGTCAGAGACATAGAACCACACGGGTCCGAAACAAACTCGGGAGACTCATAGAGACCACCCATATCCCAAGCCGACATTTGTACTAAAGAGGGGAGGATGGTAGAACGACCCCGAGGAGGAAACAGGAACCTGTACCCCGTAAAACAAAAAAACCACCCTAGGTTGTAAGAGGACGACTACCAACAAGTCCTCGCTCAACGTTAACACCTCAAGAGTGTCCTCGTCTGTTCGCGTGTGGGAAGATGAGACGGTAGAACACGGATAATCAACCCCGATTCAAAACCGTAGGTCCTATATGGGTCAAAGTATAGTTATTGATAATTATTTTAGGGTACGAAGCCCCCACATAATACCCGATTGTAGACAATTTATAAAATACAAGTAGTGGACACAAGAAATAAAGTCAATGTAAATCGCTATGACTATCACCTGTAGACAACAACAAAAATATTAACTTCATATCAACTAAACGTTATAGTACAATCAAAGTCCACGTTTCACATCCCTAAGTCAATATACATACGTATGTATATATGAGTGTACATAGATATATGTGTCTATATAAATGTATATATGAAAAGTCTAAGAGAAGGGAATATCCAATAATATATCATAACTCACATCAATGTACACGGTATGACATCTAGGAACAACCAATAGACAAAAATATATATATATATATATTTTCACACATATATATATATTATATCACACATGTACATTATATATCATCACACGTATATGTATATTATCTCACACATGTACATATATATCACACACATATACATATATTATATCACACATGTACATATATATATCATCACATATATATATATATCGTATCACACATGTACATATATACATATGATCACACACATATATATATATTATATCACACATGTGCATATATATATCATCACACACATATACATATATGATATCACACATGTACATATATATCATCACATATATATATGTTATATCACATGTACATATATATATATCATCACACATATATGTATATTATCTCACACATGTACATATATATATCATCACATATATATATCGTATCACACATGTACATATATACATATGATCACACACACATATATATATATATTATATCACACATGTGCATATATATATCATCACACATATATATATTATATCACACATGTACATATATATATCATCACACACATATATATATTATATCACACATGTACATATATATATCATCACACATATATATATTATATCACACATGTACATATATATATCATCACACCTATATATATATTGTATCACATATGTACATATATACATATGATCACACACATATATATATATTATATCACACATGTGCATATATATATCATCACACACATATACATATATGATATCACACATGTACATATATATCATCACATATATATATGTTATATCACATGTACATATATATATATCATCACACATATATGTATATTATCTCACACATGTACATATATATATCATCACATATATATATCGTATCACACATGTACATATATACATATGATCACACACACATATATATATATATTATATCGCACATGTGCATATATATATCATCACACATATATATATTATATCACACATGTACATATATATATCATCACACACATACATATATTATATCACACATGTACATATATATATCATCACACATATATATATTATATCACACATGTGTATTATACATATGATCACACATATATATATTACATCACACATGTACATATATATATCATCACACATATATATATATTGTATCACACATGTACATATATACATATGATCACACACATATATATATTATATCACACATGTGTATATATATGTGATCACACACATATATATATATTATATCACACATGTGCATATATGCATATCATCACACACCTGAAGGACCACCGAGTTTGCCATTTCACAGACGGATGTTACGTCTTCTGGACCCAAGGTGGGGACCCAGTCCTTCTGGACGACCTCTTCCTTTACCGTTGGGAGAGGTCACAAGAAGGAACCTTTTAGGGTACCGACCTCCTCGGACCACCCGACGTCAGGTGTCCCAGTCTCAGTCTGCACTGACTTGCCGAAGTCACAGCGAAAGTGTCACCACACACAGACAAATAGGAGAAGGACTAAAATGGGGAGGGAGGGGATGGAAAGAGGGGACAAAAGAGATGGACGTCGACTGTCGACGACAAACCTGGTAAGGGACATACTCAGGGTGGAAGGGTTCTACGTGTGTCGGCAAACGGGGGGCGGGGTGGGTCTGAGGAGACGCGGATCCCACCTCCACACAGTAGCTGAGTTGAACTACCCTGGGGTGACGCTCTGAGGTAAGCCGTAGCTCCCGGACGCCAGTCCCCGAGACGTAACGCCGTCCCTGCGGGTGACAGGACCGTGCACCCTCGTCTGCAACCACTCTCACCACCCAGGCCCTCTCAAGGAGAGGTGCACCCGAGTCACCCGTCGTCGACACCACCCTCGAAGGCGTAAATAGCCTAAGAAGGAGCACTAAATCCTACGACAGGTAACGAGACTTTGAAATGTTAACTCGGACACTGAAGTAATGAGGGTAACTGAAATATTCGACGATTATCAGAAAAAGTTAAAGTGGAATTTTAATCGGTTTGACCTGAGACAATAAACGTTGATTCTTTGGGTCCGTTATGACATGATAATTGTAATAGGAGGAAAATTAACATGTTGTTTAATTCTGTGGACCTGTAATTCAGTAAAAAGGTTATGGTGTGTTTCTTACCTACACAACCTCGATCACACGTTAGCCACTGAAAAATTATGAAACATGGAAATTGAAAGAGAGGTTTTATCCGTCAGGAGACTTACCGATCGTTAGGGTATAAGGAGCCCCACATAAACACGGCCTAGACAAAGCAGGATGACCCTTATATTAACGAAGTGTTGCGACACAATCAAAGACGACATTTGTTCCACTTAGGCGAGATACACGTGTAGATAGGGGAGGGACGACTCGGAGGACGGGGGAGTAGGGCCGGGGAGATCTAGTAGTGTCTCGTGGCCCGACTCGAGGGGCCCGACGAGTCGTTGAAGGGCTATAATCGCGCATATATACCTTAGATCTTTTGCCGGGACTACTTGGACACGTCTCGTTCTCGTCTCCGCGTCTGTATCCCTTGCCCGAACGCCTGTGTCGTCCCCTTCCTCTCCCACCCGACTTGACTCTCTCACCGTGACTTCGTGCACTTTATCTGCCGATCGCCCTTCTGCGGGGTATCGTGTGTCCCAAGTCGACCCCGAGACCCTACTGGACCTACCCACCTACCACCTACCACATCCACCCTCCCTCTGAGTTCTCCCTCCCTTGCATGCGTATGAATACCGACTAAAGGGACAACATGCCCTCTGTGATTGTTGTTGAAAAATTTCACTAATAGGAGGTTAATTTTTATTTACATGTTCTTTCAAGGTGCGCGTCTTTTTCTTTCATAGAAGTACCAGAGTTCTCAATATGACATCTTCGATGTCTTCCTTATCCCTGAGCACCGTCGGACTCCTCCTAATCTTCGTCGTCTTATGTACGCGTCTTTCAAAATGTCCATTTGAGAAAAAGTGTCTTTGTGGGTAGACTCCGTCTACGTAAGACCAGAACAGACCTTTCGGGTCCGACTTCTAATCTCGTAGGGACTCGTCCACTGTCACTTTGAGGGGTTCGATAACAGAGAAGTGGTTTCTCTCCGTCCAGATACAAAATACCACAAGTCTGTTTAATTTGAAAAATTTTAATACCCAACAGATTGACCAAAGGTTAAACGAGTGTTATGGTAGGGAGTGGAGACGGGGACCTCCAACACAGGCGAGAACCTTTTGTGTCGGGAAACCATAGTGTTCCCTACGAGCCGACCGTAATAATCACTTCGGAAACTTAGGGAAGAGCGAATAGAAGGGGTGTATAACACACCTCTATGTGCTAAGAGATCTTGACAAAACAAGTTACAGGAAACTGAAACTTAAATCGCACAAGAGTTTCTAGTCATCTTACTCAAAGTTCGACGGGACACTTATCGGTTCGTAGGAACCAAAGATTCTTTCGACAAAAACAAACCCGAGACTCACTCAGCGAAACACAACTCTCGGAAGATAACGGGAAGGAACAGGAAATAATTAATCTATGAATTTACCCAGAAAATTTTTGATTCCAAGGGTAATAATGTAAATTTGACACGAAAGTGATAATGATACGTACTTAAAAGGTGGGAAGAATTTGAAGTTAATGCAAAAAGGTTACCTCTAATTCATGTCGTATCTAACGAACGTTTCTTATATCAGGTTTAACTACCTCTACCAAAAAAAAGAAAGAAAGAAAGAATTTCGGAGTGGTTTCTGGTGTCCAAGTCTTTAGATTTGTAGTTTCAGGGTTTGACTACTGAGGGTCGGGTGACATTGGTAGTCCTAGAAGAGACTTGTTGTCTTAAGTGTCGTCTAGAAAGTTTGTCCCTTCAACGATGATCTTCACACTCTCTCGCGGCCTTGGTTTCCCCTTCCTCCCCTGCCACCCTTCCGGGTCCGTCATTGTCCCCGTCTTCCACGAGAACCAAAGAACCCGACCTTCCTGTCGTCCTTCTTCTCCAGGGTGGTCGCAGCCCTCGGTCCCGGACAGAGTCCCCGTCCCGCCGGTGACGACCTCCGCGTCGCGTCCCGTCGCCTCGCCCTCCTCTGCGCGTGACCGAAGAAGGGAGGAAGGTCAGGTCAGAGGAGGGTTCTGGAAGTAACGACCTCGAGGTCGACCGTTCGCTTTCACCCCGTGTGTGCAAGCCAGGAAGTACTGTGTGTCGTCTCGACCCTGTCAGGGGTCGAGGTCGTCGGTGGATTCCTTTTCAAACCTTGTCCCGTCCTAAGACAGACTTTGACAAAGGTGCCTGAGAAGGACATTCAATGATTTACCTCGAAACCCCTCTGTCGACAAGACCCCCCTCCCGAGAGGGTAGGATACTTTTCGACAGGACTATTGTGTGTGTGTCGCAAGAGACTACAGCAGTCTACCACCAATAAAAAATTAATAATCAAATAAACGGAACGGATCACTACTCGATAATGAATAAGACAGAGGATATATATCTTGGACTCTATCCTAACGACGATTACTTCAGAATATTGTTAAGAATAATCCTGCGAAAAATAAGGTATTTGACCGTTCAAAGGCCATACGGAAGGTGAGGTAAGGGTAATAAGATTAGTACATGACAGATCGTTATCGTAGCGTAATTTTAAAGTTTCGTAAAAAGAGACAGGAGACTGTTTTATTTTAGAACTGAACAAATGTCTACCGTTAAGGATAAAACTCAGTACTTTACCTCTCCTATACTCCTTGAAAGACCACCTACCACGATTTCCATCGTTTTCCCTACAATACGATTTACCGTAAAGTGTCTTCACGATTCACTGCCAGTCACTGGCTCCACGCGGTCTCCGTTTCCACCTCTTGCACCACTCCTGGATCTCCCTGGCCCGCCGGCGACTGTCCACGCCCTCTCCCTTCTTCCCCGGACCGTCAGTCCGGCGTCTGCGAGTCGGTCGTGGAGGGTGGACGGTCCGTGACGGGGTCGACGACCGTTGTCTCCTTTTCCGCTGTGTCTGGCTGACACGAGAAAGTGTGCCCACTACGAGATTTGCCCTTGTCTTTCGTTTCGGTCTAATCTTAGGTAGTCCTAAAGTCCGACGTCCCGACCTCCCCTCTCCGCTATAAATAATTTACCCCTTGGGGGTCCCTCCACCGGCCCTTTAGAAAGAGACTCTACCACCGAAACCCCTCGGTGTGGACTTACCCCTCGAGTTCTTTTTCGTAAGATCTGTCCTGTAGGAAGGTCTTCGGTGCTGTCTGAGCCGTAAAAACTCCTGAGCTTTCCGTCGGAACACCGATCGTGTGCGACCTCCGCCGTCTCGTCCGACTTCACCCAACCGACGACGTCGTCGACGTAAAATAATTTGGGTGTTTAATCACACCTTGGTAATAAGGTCCCACTGACACTCTGTTTATTGTGACCCTAACATTTCTTCTCTAAGACAAGACCCTCCGTACCCCAACCCACGAATTTCCTACATTTCTACTTATTCCGTGGCAGGGACGGAGAGTCCTACGAGTCGTTCTCCCCTTCTCTGATCTTCGTTTTTACTTGTGTATAGCCCATTCGGTCAACTCGTTTTCTTTTTGTAAGGGGAGTCTGTCGTTTGGTGATTCCTTCTGTAATAAAAGTACTTCTTTACATTCTACCTAACGCTACGAAGGTTACACTTTGTTTTCTCAAGTCGAGTCCGTCTTCACCGTCCCCTGGCAGAGTCCACCGTGTCTCAGTTGGTTCGGTCTTGAAGTCGGTGTCCCAAACGTCGGTCTTCCCTGGAAGCAATAGTGACTTAAGTTGGGGAAGTAAAGGATTTCTTCTTCTTTCTGTCCGATTTACTGATCGAGTTCCAGTCCTCTGACTGTAGACGAGTCCTTAGAAACATCTTATATAAAAAGAAGAACAAACGTATATTATTATCGTACCGACATCCATAGTCGAGCTTGGTTACGAGGTGTGTAAGACTTTGTGTTGAATTTTCATACTAAGTCGACCAAAGTAAGTGAGCAAATAAGTAAGTTGTTTATAACTAACTTTTATACGGATAGTATACAGTACCTTGTAGATAGTATACGATAACTTGTAAAATACGATTAGTAACGTGAGAACGTGTCACTTAGTTTTTGGGTTCAATTTTTGTTTGTCAACAATAAAGGGAAATCGACTTACATTACCTTTCGTTCTTCAGTAATATTCATCCTGGTATTAAAAGGGTTTCGTACTGTCATTAAGACCCGAAGAACAGATATTTATCCAACCAGGTGAGATTTACCTGGGGTGACGTGAAATTTAGTGTTAATGATTCATTCGTAGGTGCTTGTCGACTACAACCCTAAGATACTACTTCTACTCGTTTGAAGTATGATCCCGTAAATTTCTATACAGACGTCCTACTGCTTGTCGGATATACCTTGTATTTACGAGTCGACGAGTCTTAAGAATCGTCCAGAGACTTAAGACAGATTTTTATAACCGCCGTTGTAGACGGGAGTAACAGTTTCGTACGACTCTTCCGAAATTATAAGTGGGTCTTGTCCATCTGCGAACCAAAAGTCCCCCGACTTATTTCTAGGAAAGGGGTCGTTAAACACATCTGACGTAAATTTAAAGGAACCTCTATGACTTTTGACGACCTTTAAATTTAAGATCAAAGTCCTTCTAACTATAAACAATCTCTTTAGCAAGCAACCCTCAGTTTTCTGTCCGAGATTGCAGTGGACACGACACTTGTTCGGGCTCAGAACCTTACGGGGCGACGGGTAGGACACACGTCAAGGGCGACGAGATCCCCAGTGGACACCTACCGCCTACCCACCCGAAGACTAGACACTTGTGTAGGGCACGCAGGATGGGGTCACGGAAACGAGTACGATAAAGGAGACAGACCTCAGAGTAGGGGAACGAAGACACGGATTTGTTCTGTTTTACTTTGTTTGGGACGAGAAAGAAAGTGCGAATAGAATTTTAAACGAAGGTTGAAATACTCATTTTTACTAGGGAAGAAGGGGTTGTCAGATGTCAAAATAGCACATGTCCTAGAATGATACACGGTCCATGAAATATGAGTAGGTAAGTTGAATTTAGAGTGTTGATGGAGGGGAGTAGATGTCACCCCTTGCTCTCGCTGACAGTTCAGTGCTCGTCCGTCGTCTCGGCTCTAAGTTGGGGACTTAGAGTTAAGTTGGGGACTGAATAGAAGGAATACAAGATCGATAGACTGGAGATGGTCGGTTTATATAACCTTGATGGAAATATCTAGAGATGAATGTGATACCTTGCACTCAGAAACTTACCTTCGGGTTCTAGTTCTCTTGGATCCCGAATTCCCTTTTTTTGTCGAGTAGGTATTTGGACTCAACTACAAGACGGTACAGCGACCGTTCTGACTCTAGACAATCTTATTTTGTCACTAAGTAACTCGTCTAAACTGAGACCTTTCGCGTAAACAGTGTCTGGGTCTTTAAGACTAGGAGTCGAGGAATCCAAAAGATGGAGACTAGGTAAATTCTGCGTAGATAATGGATAGTAAAACGTTGTCCAGGAACTTACTCAAAGAGAATAAAAAGATATTATTAAGTAAATAAATAAATAGTATATTTATAGTAATTTATACGAATATTGAAATCATATATATATGTAAAACATATATATTCTTTACCATCCCTGGATTGTCTTCGTCTTCTATAATTCTTCTCCACCGTTCTTATGTGTCTTCTTGACATGTTTTTTCTAGAAGTACTGGGTCTATTAGTGTTACCACACTAGTGAGTCGATCTCGGTCTGTAGGACCTTACATTTCAGTTCACCCGGAATCTTTCGTAGTGATGCTTGTTTCGATCGCCTGCACTACCTTAAGGTCAACTCGACAAAGTTTAGGACCTTCTACTACCACACTTTCACGACGTGAGTTATACGGTCGTTTAAACCTTTTGAGTCGTCACCGGTGTCCTGACCTTTTGCAGTCAAAAGCAAGGTTAGGGTATCTTTTCGTTACGGTTTCTTACGAGTTTGGTGGCGTGTTAACGTGAGTAGAGTGTGCGATCATTTCATTACGAGTTTTAAGAGGTTCGGTCTGAAGTCGTTGTGCACTTGACACTTGAAGGTCTACAAGTTCGACCAAAATCTTTTCCGTCTCCTTGGTCTCTAGTTTAACGGTTGTAGGTGACCTAGTAGCTTTTTCGTTCTCTCAAGGTTTCTTTGCAGATAAAGACGAAATAACTGATACGGTTTCGGAAACTGACACACCTAGTGTTATTTGACACCTTTTAAGATTTTCTCTACCCGTATAGTCTGGTGGACTGGACGGAAAACTCTTTAGACATACATCCAGCCCTTCGTTGTCAATCTTGACCTGTACCTTGTTGTCTGACCAAGTTTTATCCCTTTCCTCAGGTAGTTCCGACATATAACAGTGGGACGAATAAATTGAATATACGTCTCATGTAGTACTCTTTGCGACCTGACCTACTTCGTGTTCGACCTTAGTTCTAACGGTCCTCTTTATAGTTATTGGAGTCTATATGTCTACTGTGGTAGGAATACCGTCTTTCACTTCTTGATTTCTCGGAGAATAATTTCACTTTCTCCTCTCACTTTTTCAACCGAATTTCGAGTTGTAAGTCTTTTGCTTCTAGTACCGTAGACCAGGATAATGAAGTACCCTTTATCTACCCCTTTGTCACCTTTATCACCGACTGAAATAAAAAGACCCGAGGTTTTAGTGACGTCCACAACTAACGTCGGTACTTTAATTTTCTCCGAATGAGGAACCTTCCTTTCAATACTGGTTGGATCTGTCGTATAATTTTTCGTCTCTGTAATGAAACAGTTATTTCCAGGTAGATTAGTTCCAATACCAAAAAGGTCACCAGTACATACTTACACTCTCGACCTGACACTTCTTTCGACTCGTGGTTTCTTAACTACGAAAACTTGACACCACAACCTCTTCTGAGAACTCTCAGGGAACTCGACGTTCCTCTAGGTTGGTCAGGTAGGATTTCCTCTAGTCAGGACCCACAAGTAACCTTCCTGACTAAAACTTCGACTTTGAGGTTATGAAACCGGTGGAGTGTGTTTCCCGACTGAGTAACCTTTTTTGGGACTACGACCCTCCCTAACCCCCGTCCTCCTCTTCCCCTGCTGTCTCCTACTCTACCGATCTACCGTAGTGGCTGAGTTACCGTACCCAAACCCACCTGAGGTCCTCAACCATTACCTGTCCCTCCGGACCGCACGACACCAAGTACCCCAGCGTTTCTCAGCCTGTGTTGACTTACTGACTTGACTTGACTTATGAAAATTAATAATAAACATTCCGTCATAGCTCCTAAGTCTCTTCATATTCCGTCTTGGGTACGGACGATTTGGTCTACAGTCGCTCGACGCTGTACACGTGTGTATTGATATTACGTTCAAACGTATTGACAATGTAAAATCCCCTTTCCGATGACTGTAAAGTAATTGGATCTAAGTGTGAAAATTCGGTAGCAGTAAAACGTCATGTAAAGGCAAGAGTGCGGATTCTATCTTGTTCAACTTTTACCTCCCTACTCTTCTCATGTCTGTTTCGTATCTTCCCTTCGATTGCATATACTTTGTTTTTTGTTTGTACTTTGTGGTCCTGTCGCGACCTATGACAGAGTTTTTGAGTATAAGTGAAAACAACGTTTACTGTGCAAAGTTCAGTCTTATCAATATCAGTCATTTAGTAGGTTTTGTAACGGGGCTTGTCAGTGTGATTTTTGTGTAGTACAAAAGAGGATGGCATAGGTATGTCTTAACGTTGAATGGATCGTAACTCCAGTAGTTACAGATTGGGTAGACCCTCTAAAAAAAATTATGGATATTGAGAGTGAGAGGAAGGAAATCCGGTCAATCGTCTCACGGTAGTTTTACGTAAGAATTAAGTATTCGTCTATTACGAACCTCAACCGTTCGGAGTGTCGACACGTGTCACAACCGTAGGTAAGGAACGGGTTGTGTGGTCGTTGACGAGGTCTCGGTTTAGGGGGCAATTCAGGAAGAGGTGTGACAAATACAGAGGACATTCCGGAGGTCTTGCATAAACACACAGAGCAGAAACAGTCGGGTCTTGATCTTCGGGCTAGTATAACCCTCCTGTTTACGTCGAGGATTGTACCCGATAAAGAAGAGTCTCACGACAGTGCCAGATCTCTACAAACCTCTCGACCAGAAGTCGTTAGTGAAAACGTGGGTACCAATTTCTACGATCGATTCTTGATGTAGACACACAAAAAATTTTTCCTTAAATCTCTATTTCTTAGCAAGGAAGCACTTCCGAAGAAATACCAACTAAGTAGAGAACCAACGTTTACTGTAATATCTACTTTGGGACTTGAGGATGACTTTACTAGACGTTCTGGTAGTCCCGGAACCCCCGCATAAAATGAGTGACAATCTAGGGACGGGGATTGTGTTTCGAAGGTCCTACCCACCAGTCGCGTGACTACAACTTAGGTTGACTGATTTTTTAACACCAAACAAAACAAATGTGACACCTACCTTTAGACGATTAGTATACCGAGTTCAACTCCCCTTGTAAGAACCTAAAATTCCTTGGACCCATCGCTCTTTTTACCATCCACCCTTCGAACCTTCTCAAACCGGAACTCAAAGGTTTAGATTCCCTTTAGAAATTAGTTGGATACACGAAACGGAGACACGACACCTAGAATACGTTATGTTTATACGTGGGGAGTTCGTCTGTGAACCAATTTTTTTGTCTGTTCGTTGTCACCAACCAATTTTTCAAGTAAGGCCAAAAGGCGTGGTAGAATTCCTTTGGGGACTCGTTCGGAAAAACGATTGCGTATGTGTCACTTGACCACGATCGATGAAGAAAAGGAGAGAAATACCGCCTCGCAAACGGGAAACTTGTGTGTAGACGACAACAGAAGACTGACTTTAGACGGAAGTCGACCGGACAAACCAGTTCACACACTATTGGCGTCCTCTTCCGCACCACGGAGGCGAGGCCCAACACGAGGGAAGTGGTCGGTCTCCTCCTTCGCAGAGGGGCGCGGAGGGGTCGAGCCAGGAGTAAGAAGTCGCCACTTTCGAGGCGGTTGACGGCCGTCGGAGAGGTCCTTCTTTCTCCTGGACGGTGAAATTTAAGAGTCGTCCGTTGACCGTAAAATAATAAATGCATCAAGTACAGTAATACAACCTATTATATTGTTTACTACGTTAGTCTAGGTGTCCTTTAAATTTCACCACATGTGGACAAGAGTGGACCCTCTCCTCGCGTCGAGTATATGTTGGAGGGGTCGACTTTCGGTCGTCGTCCGTTTCCGAGACGTGTCTCGAGACGAGGGTCTGACTGTCTATCTGGTTCGACCTCCTGTGTTTTATTTGAGGGAAATTGGAAGAACCTACTCGAAGTCTGAACCGAAAAAATATTTTACCGGAAAGGACAGTAACCTTTTTTTTTAACCCCCCGTCCTTTCAACCAGAGGATTTGACGGCAACTCCGTCTTTCCCCCTTTGGTCCGTACGTAGCGTTGAGAAAGAAAGACTCGAAGACCGACTTATCCTGTCGACCAGGATCTCTGTCTGGACAACCAGTTATTACGAGAATGGAAACAAACCTTTACCATACACCTCCTTTACTCTACCACAAACGACGACACTTACTCGGAACCCACATATAATTATAAAGAGTTTTCTTTAATAAGTGCCCAGTACAGTTTCCCCGGCACGAGATGGGGTACTGGAGGACAATTGGAGGGACTCTTTAAACTTTAATAAGTTTCTTTTTTTACTGTTTATATATTTGGTCAGATCGCATACCGACAAGAAACACTCAGTACGACTACAACTCTATCGCAGCCCTACCGACCGCATGTCCTTGTGAGTGTGGTCTCAAGTGTCGTCCAAGGACTCCCTCCCATTGTAAGTCCGTTTTGGAAACAAGAATACAGTTCGAAAACAGGGGTTAGGATTACCTCAGAAGATGGATCGGTTCAAATGGATCCTCTCGACGGTCTATTTTGTATCCTAAGGGTCGATTTAAATTTAAAATCCATTTGTCTAGTAGAAAATTCCATTCACACAGGATTGATAACGTACGATCTCTATAGTTTATATTAAGTATGGGGGGTTTTGTAGGTCGAGTCACTCTTTTCTGTATATCTGTATCTTAGCTTGTCTTGTAATTGATTTGGTGTTGTATGATTTATAATATGTTAATTTATAAGATATGTATAATTTATAAAATATGGTTTTATTACGTACGCACGCACGCACGATTCAACGAAGTCAGTACAGACTGAGACACGCTAGGGTACCTGACATCGGACGGTCCAAAGAGACAGGTACCCCAAGAGGTCCGTTCTTATACCTCACCCAACGGGACGGGAGGAGGTCCCTCAGAAGGGTTGGTTCCCTAGCTTGGGCACAGAGAGGACAGAGGACGTGACCGTTCACCCAAGAAATGGTGATCGCGGTGGGTCCTTTGGGTCACGTATGTTATAAGATATTTCATTAGGGTTTTAACGTATTTTATATAAATATAATTTCTAATAAATAACAAATAGGTTTTAAGTTTAAATTGGTCCCGTGGCCCACAAGAACAACCAAACCAAACCAAAAACGACTTAGACAGTTGAGACGATACTTCTCTTCCTGAGGACCATGGACCCACTAGACAGTCGGATTGCACTCAGGGGACGAACCAGCGGAAGGGGACCTGGGTGCAGAGTCAGTGAATGAGTCATGGTCGAGCAGTGGGTCGTTTCCTGTGGGGGCATTCCTTCACCTCCTTTCGGGAGAGGATTTCCGATGTCACGCACACGGTGTGGGGGAGCCGGGGCCGAAGGGGCCCTTCGACCGGGTCGAGAAGGTAGTCCGGTTGGTACATGCTTTTCTCTCTGGTCCCTCCCGTCTAACTAAGACCAAGGGACTCGAGGTCCTGGCGCGTAGAAGTGGGAGTTTAGAGGTGGCGGTCCGTGACACTCGGTCGTGGACTGGAGTCTGTGCCGGGCCCTCGTCGTCGCGGTGCCCGCGGGAGCCCGCCTCTACGAAGGAGACTTCGAGCCCCGTCGGACAGGGCCCCGGAGACGGTCAAGAGTGTATTAGCGCCGCGTGTTCCGTTTGGCTGCGCAAGTGTCCTTCGACTATCGCTCGTACCATAAACAAACGAGAAATGAAGGGTGCTAGTCGTGTACGCTTGGTGGTCTCGGTGTCTTTCTCCTCCCAGGCCGGAGAGGAAGGATGACGGGTCGGCGGGTGGACGCTACCTCGTGCCGAAGACCCCTCGATGGGACGACTCGGAGCCTCTGCGAAGGCGGAGAGCCTCACAGAAACCAAGAAGTACTGGTAGGAGCACTCTTAGAAGGAGGTAAACTATTACGGATAAAGTTTCTTCCAATTAATTGTAGGTATCGACGCTGAAAGTTTACACATACATAATCTTAGTGGACCCCGCCCAAAATTTTGTGTCCAAACTTAAAGAAAAAAAAAAAAATTGGAATCGATATACTTCACCATGACAAAAATTGAAAGTAATTTAAAAAAACTCAAAATATAACCCGACATCAACTACTTGTTACAACAATCAAAGTCCTCTTAAAGACAATCATCCAGATCAGGACTCCACTTCGAACTCCTGAACCTAAGCATCATACTCGGGTTTACTGCCACTGGGACGCCCAGACGCCCGACGTAACGCTCTTGACGACCCGATGTCTAATCAGACAGAAGAGTACCTGCCCTCTGGTCGTGGGGTAGTCACTGGTAGTCTGCGGAAGTCTAGTTAAAGTCTTTTGTTTGTGTATACGTCACAGACACATGTACGTGTGCCCATTATATATATGTGCGTATACTTAATCAAACTTCCTGTCATTAGTTGTGACACCAAGAATGTACAGAATGCATAGTGACGAGAACCTGTTAAAAAAAAGATATAGACTCTTATGTAAAGGGAAGGTGGGGTTTGACGCTACATGTATTACAATTAGGAATTTCTATTGTGGAAACGTTTATTCAATATTTGACGATTAATTTTTAATAGAAAGAATCAAATTATTCATTATGTATAAAATTGTTTTTTTAAATTTTATTTTGTGGAAGGTTTATTTCACATATTCAATGGACCTTAACGTGACAGGTCTCTTGAGGATATTTATAATATAATATCTAGCAAGGATAGAAAAAACAAAAGGAAAAAAAAAAGATAAAATACTTTAACCTTGGTACAACATATATGACAAAACATTAAAAAAAATTGACTTACTATCTGATAGCCGTAAAGGAACACTGTAATTTACACAAGTTGTTATACTAAAAACTTCTTATGTTTCATAAGAAAGTGTCTGTATACGGTATTAAAAAAACAAATAAGGGACAACGACCTGTAAGTCTCATAAAGGATTAGATATATCACGGTTCTCGTTAAAAGTCCAATTTTATAGTAGAACCTACTAGTGGTGTCATTTTGAAGTAGACTAAAAGTTACTTTTACTGACATTTCTACTCTTTTGTTACTTTTGAGTGTCGTTAAGATTTTTGAAACTAATACTTGTTAAATTACGTGCTGAGACTTTCCTGAGTTACGATTAGTATTCTGTTTTTCTGACTCGTTTAGTTTTGATAAACAAAGTAAAGTACTTTACGGATTGGAAGTGGGGATACTCTGTCTTGGTGAACCCTCTCTTTCTATGTCATACAAGAGGGTGACAGACAGGGGATGAGTCTTAGTTCTAGAAATGGTTCGTCTTTTACTCTTCGTCAAGAAACGTTGTCTCGATAACGAAGACTTCCGACAAGTAAGAAAAGGAAACTATGGTGTATGAGATACGGTAATGTCTCTATCGACATGGGCTTTACTTTCGTCTATTTCGTTTGTCGTACGACTGCCATTACGGAGGTTGGGACCCCCTCCTACATCGGGGGTTTTGTTTCAGACGTTCAGTTCTTGTGTCTCTATTGCGACGCTTGCACCTAGTTACTCGTAATACATATAAAGTCCTAAAGCGGACAACTGTCGTGCTATTTAGATCTGTCATCGTCATCATCTACAGAAGAGTCATTCCGTCTCGATGTTGTCCACTCACGGAAGGTCTCCATCCACAACTTGAACCTCATTTGAGTAGTTGAACGGAGGATCAACAGTATTATTCATTTTTTACGGTGTCAATACGTTCGCCTGTCTTGGTTCCCTTCGGTGTGCAGAACAAACGACCGTACGTGGTTCCAGTATTGTTTTCACTCTTCCTTCGTGGTACTTCGGATACCCATTTATTTTGGTCGTACTTCCAAGTCTCCTCCTCACATTAAAACTTTTAATAGTTGACGATCGAGTCTTTTTTATAAGGTACTGTAAAACCGTAGAGGTTAATTATGTTCCTTTTTAAGGAAGTTACTCCTCCGTGATTCCTTCTTTCGGTTGTTCGACAGTACCTTTCCGTTACTATCCTCAATTTTCATCCACACCGACTCTACACCTCCCCGACGTGTATTTACCACTTGTATTAGCGTCGACCTTGGACCCTAGACCCTGGGAAACGACGTTGCCAACGGGGACCTGTTTACAGAAGGGTTTGTTGTTTTATGGTTCTTTGATATCCACTGATTTTTATTGACGTGCGTACCCGTCAACCCCGTTTTATGCCTGTTTTTTTATATTTTTCTGGTTTTCGGATTGACGGTGAAGACTTCTCGACTCTCGTTTTGTCTCACAGTCCTCGTTTTCGTCCATGACACTACAGGTGTCATGAGTCGTGGGGTCTTCCCCACTCGTTTGGTGGATCCGGTGGGGAGGACGGGTTGGGGCCCGGACGGGGATAAGAGTGGGGAAAATTCGTTGGTTGGACGGGGGGTACGATGGGGGTGGGTGCGGCGTCCTCCGTCGTTCGTTCTTTCGTGTGGGTGGGGACTACGTCGTCCCTAGGGCTATTTCGGAGCGGATTTAAAGGACAGACCGGAGACTAGTTACAGATAAACTAACTAATTCCTCCGGTTCTTCCGACCAGACATTGTTGTCTTGTTAAATTCTACGAGAACCTCGACTTTCCCTCGTCCTTCTTACTACTGCCTCCACTACGCGACGACTACTACCGCCACCCCGCCACGACCGTCACTGCTACTTCTTTCCTCTGTGGCTTAGTCGGGGTGATTCTTCTCCCTCGTCGCCGCCAGTGGTCCGTTTTATTCTCGCACTACACCAGACTAGTGACATGACACCCCCACCACTACGGTGTACCCTGTAGGTGTCACGAAACGAGTATCCTCAGGGACCTTTCATCGTCGGTTCAGATGAAGGGGTCCCCTCTATGGAGTGATCGTCAGTAACTTTACTCTACCTCTTCTCTTTTGTGTACTTTGGGGACTACAGTCCTCCGGAGCTAAGTTTCAAATAACGACATCGACGTGTTGGAATCCGTCGAGCGACTTGGAATCCATACTTTAACTCCCCTAGCTCCCCTCTCCCTTTGGATGGGCTTGTTGACTACTTTGAGATTTTGTCCGAACCTAAGCCCTCTAACCTTAGGACGCAAACCTCGGCTGAGTGACGTATACGCGACAACTATTCGA
The DNA here is from genome assembly GCA_006410555.1 of Capra ibex. Taxonomy (NCBI): domain Eukaryota; kingdom Metazoa; phylum Chordata; class Mammalia; order Artiodactyla; family Bovidae; genus Capra; species Capra ibex. The sequence goes on from SJYO01020080.1 coordinate 132,803,740, forward strand.
GTAGGCAGAGGAGTAAAGGAGTAGAGATTTGGCTCGGACTACTCTAGGTCCTGTGTCTCGACAATCCCAATGTAGTCTTGCAGACGTGTGCCTCCGGTCCGTAGAACGCCCGTCGATGATTTACGACACAAATGAAAAATTTAAAAATAAAGTACAACCTTTATACTATGTCAACTAATTGTTAGTTGTTACTAGTTATTAGTTGTTATACTATGTCAACTAATTGTTACTAGTTGTTAGTTGTTATACTATGTCAACTAATGGTTACCAGTTGTTAGTTGTTAGTTATTATACTATGTCAACCAATTATTAGTTGTTAGTTGTTATACTATGTCAACTACTTGTTACCAGTTGTTAGTTGTTATACTATGTCAACTAATTGTTAGTTGTTACTAGTTGTTAGTCGTTATAGGTCAACTACTTGTTACCAGTTGTTAGTTGTTATACTATGACAACTAATTGTTACCAGTTGTTAGTTCTTATACTATGTCAACTACTTGTTACCAGTTGTTAGTTGTTATACTATGTCAACCAATTGTTAGTTGTTAGTTGTTATACTATATCAACTAATTGTTACTAGTTATTAGTTGTTATACTATGTCAACTAATTGTTACCAGTTGTTAGTTGTTATACTATGTCAACTAGTTGTTAGAACACGACCAAAGTACACATGTCGTCTCACTGAATGAACGTACATTTACACTAAAATTTACTTTTTTCGTTAGGTTCCTATACGATTGTTACTGTGTGTGGTTTTGGAACCTTGGGATTTCATGTGTATTTTATATAACTTACTTACAGGTCCACCGTGATCCCCAGTTCTCGGGAGGACGGTCGCGTCCTCCGTCTCCCCTACGCCCAAGTTAGGGACCTAGTCCTTCCAGGGAACCGCTTCTTGTACTGTCGGACGAGACGAGATCCTAAGAGCGGATCTTTTAGGGGTACCTCGGACCCCGATGTCTGGTATCCCAGTGTCCCAGTCCGTAGTGACTTCGCTGAATCGCGCGTTCGTGTGTGCAGTTTCCTTCGTTACGACCTCCCGCTTGTAATCTCTCTCATCTCGGACCACGTTGTCTTTTTCTCGACGAACAGAACTTTCCAGTAAAATGTAATTATCATTCATATAAAGTGTTTCTTTCATGTTTTTAGTATTCGAAGGACATGGTTTGTTTTAGTGTCAACGTGTACCCTTCATCCGTAAGAACATTGATTTTACCTTAATGTCCATATAATTCACTTTCAAAATTTTGAAAAGGGATTCGGATCGGTTTCTCTTCCCCGTCTTTCACTCTTTTTTTTTATCATATTAAACCCTGTGGTTTTAGTATTTATTGCTTCCTTTACTAATCGGCAAAAATGATTAAAAATTTAAATTAAAAATTACCTTTTTTATATGTTATTTGTGTTGAACCTTTCTTCGACCCCTGTATAAACTGTTTTCCTATTATGAGGATCTTTAAACTTAAATTTCTTGTGTGTTTTACTACTTTTCTCTATTTGTCCTTTTTAGTGTATGACTGTTTCTATCCTTCGTCTGTAATGTTAATAGTTCGTTAAATATCCTGGTAAAAACAACTTCTTTTACTTACCTCCTCAAAATGACGGTTTCCGCTTTAGGTCAATGTCTCAGATCCGAGACCCCTTGTCCCCGACACGACCTTTTTCGACTCCTTCCGGATGATTTCGGCTTTGCAACGCGGATGGACACCAGGTGTAATTCTTCCTTCACAGAGACTCACAACAACTAATCGACCTGTACTTGACCTAAACAACCAATTGTTTCGTGGCCGACTGCCGTTCGTGGAAACCTAATACTGTAGTTGACGAGACGAAGTATACCCTTCACAGGTGTACCTTTGAGGATGAAGGGTTCTCCCCTCCACTGGTCCAGTCACAACAGTCAAAGTATAACAATTAGAAAAAAAGTGTTACTCGTCAATATAAAAATATTAGTCTTTGTTATTATTTATGTGTCAACTCAAACCTTGTTGGACCCTCAATCCCCACAACCGAGAGACTCGTCGTCTTTTCGGTGCATAACTATGTTGAAGTGGCAACCGGGAGGTATAGGACCCAGACGTAGACACCCAAGTTGGTTGGTCTAACACATGGTGACATCACAAACAGGTGACCTTTTTTAGGGGTATTTTCATATAGGTACGTCAAGTTTGAGGGGGACAGAACCAGTTGACATGAAGATAAAACTTTTGTTTTTCACGTAAAACTTAGTTTGACTCAGTACTTTAGTACTTCGTTGAGTGATGAAAGTTTTTTATATATTACACTTTTTTTATAATTTTTTTTAAAAAATTTGGCAGACAGTATAAAGGATTAAAACTCCCTACCCCAAATCCTTACACATTCAATTCTTAACTACGAAAACTTGACACAACCTCTTCTGAGAACTCTCAGGGAACCTGACGTTCCTATAGTTTGGTCAGGTGGTATTTCCTCTAGTCAGGACCCACAAGGAACTTTCCTGACTGCAACTTCGACTTTGCGGTTATGAAACCGGTGGAATACACTTCTCGACTGAGTAACCTTTTCTGGGACTACGACCCTTTCTAACTCCCGTCCTCCTCTTCCCCTACTGTCTCCTACTCTACCAACCTACCGTAGTGGTCGAGTTACCTGTACCCAAACTCATTTGAGACCCTCAACCACTACCTGTCTTTTCGGACCGTACGGCGTCAGGTGCCCCAGCATTTCTCAGTCCGTTCTGACTCGACTTCAATTCTTTGACTGAGTTACCTGTACTCAAACTCGTTTGAGGCCCTCTGTCACTTCCTGTCCCTTCGGACCGTACGACGTCAGGCACCCCAGCGTTTCTCAGTCTGTCCTGAGTCGCTGAGTTGTCGTTTCAATTACTCTTCCGAAGTCACGAGTGACCCTCCGGGAAAACATAACGTCCGCCTTATAAGGTTCCGACAGCTTCGTTCGGTTCCTCTCGGTAGTATAGAACCCTGTAAAATCACAGGAGACTGGACTGTCTGGCCACGTCTTATCCCTCAGGCAAGGATCCTCGATGACTGTGCCAACTCTGACTCATCCCGGTGCACTCGTAATGATCCACCCGTGGGTTCTCCTATTCGACTAATTGGGTGTCTCGGAGAAAGATTTCCGTTCGACCTTCGAGTAACTTTTCGGTTCTGGGATCTCGGACTTTGTGTACGAGAGTCCCCTAGGTTTGTGCCGGGGTTCGGTCCCTGTGACCAAAGGTACCCTCGAAAGTCGTCCATATTTGGCACACTCCGTGTGACGTGATAACGTCTTTCGTACAGGACAAGGGGGGTGGGGTAGAGTCCTGCCAAGACATCGGTTCTCCGTGTAGTTCTCTCGAAGAGTCAGAGGTTCCCCTTGGCTCAGGGATTCCACACACGCGCGCGCGCGCGCACACACACATACGTACACGCACACACACACACGTACGCGCGTACGCACACACACACACACACACACACACACACACACACACACACATCCGAAGGGAGCACCGAGTCACCATTTCTTAGACGGACGTTGCGTTCTCTGTGTCTTATGTACTCAAGTCAGGGACCCAACCGTTCCAGGGGACCTCCTCCCGAGTCGTTGGGTGAGGTCATAAGAACGGACCTCTTAGGGTACCTGACTCCTCGGACCACCCGATGTCAGGTACCCCAACGTTTCGCAGTCTGTGTTGACTTGTTGAATCGTACCGATTCAGAAAATGAATATTATCTATATGTATTATATATATATTATATTGATATATATATATATATATCTCTCTCTCTCTCTCTCTCACGGTTACCCCTTTTACCTTTCCTTTCGTGCAGGGTCTCCGTCTTGGTTCTCGGCACCTCTTGTGACGTGACCCTTCTTGGTCCCGGAAGAGCTCCTTATAAAAGACGACGGTTCCCAGTCCCAGGACCGATCGTTCAGGCCACCCGAAAGTGGTAGTGACGCCTGCCTGGCCAGTGACGAGTGAGGAAAGGTCTTCCGACACAAACGACACCCGAGGCGGCAGTGACTTAGGAAGAGTCAAGTATGTACAGGTCGAGATTTCCTCGGCGCACGCCTAGACAACATCACTTTCCGTGAGTCAGCACAGGTTGAGACGCTGCGGCGCCGGACATCGGTCGGTCCGAGGAGATAGATACCTTAAGAGGTCCGTTCTTATGACCTCACCCCTTCGGTACGGGGGAGAGGTCTTTTTTCACTAGAAGGGCGAGGTCCCTAACTTGGGTCCAGAGGGTGTAACATCCGCCTAAGAAATGGTAGACCCGGTGGTCTCTTTACTATGATAATGTTCTTAAGACCCCACACTCAGACTATGAAACTAACCTTTTCTGTATGCACTACAGAGGAAATTCCTCGTTATCTCACGGTGAGGTCATGAGAACGGACCGTTTAGGGTGCCTGCCTCCTCGGACCCCCCGACGTCAGGTGCCCGGCGATTCTCAGCCTGCACTGACTCGCTGAAGTGAAAGAGAAAAGTGGAAGTACGTAACCTCTTCCTGTACCGTCGGGTGAGGTCACAAGAACGGACCTCTTAGGGTCCCTACCCCCTCGGACCACCCGACGTCAGGTACCCCAGCGCTTCTGAGCCTGTGCTGACTCACTGAAGTGAAAGTGAAAAGTGAAAGTACGTAACCTCTTCCTTTACCGTCGGGTGAGGTCACGAGAACGGACCTCTTAGGGTCCCTGCCCCCGCGGACCACCCGACGTCAGGTGCCCGGCGATTCTCAGCCTGCACTGACTCGCTGAAGTGAAAGAGAAAAGTGGAAGTACGTAACCTCATCCTGTACCGTCGGGTGAGGTCACGAGAACGGACCTCTTAGGGTCCCTGCCCCCTCGGACCCCCCGACGTCAGGTGCCCCAGCGTGTCTCAGCCTGTGCCGACTTCGTTGAACCATCGTCGTCGTCTCATATGAAACGTGCGTGTTACCCTTTTCCTTTGTGGACACTGGCTCTGTCGTCAGTCACCACTCTGACATAATAAGTTTCACAAGCGACAGGAAGGGGTACCAACTTAATGTGTAAGTGTACGATAGCTTCAGTCAAAAACAGCACTATGTGCTCGTTTTCCAAACACACGGTGGCGGTTTGTCTGGAAGGTTCCTGTGACGTGCTAGAGAAGGAGAGAAAGGACACTGTACTGGCAGAGGCATGCCAGACGAGGTGGTAGGACCTCTACTCAGCCCGTGTCTGGACGTCGGTTTGGTACTACGTGTATACTTTACTAAAGATTCATTTAGAGATAGTAGAATTTGGTTGTGACAAAAAGTCAGTAAACATTGGAGTCGTATGGAATTGGATTTTACTGTCTATGTCCTATGTGTAATAGACCAATTTCACTTATAATAGACTAATTTCTGTAGGACCTTACACTTCCGTTCACCCGTAATCCTTCGTAATGATACTTGTTTCGATCACCTCCACTACCTTAAGGTCAACTCGATAAAGTGTAGAACTTTCTGCTACGACACTTTCACGACGTGAGTTATACGGTCGTTTAAACCTTTTGAGACGTCACCGGTGTCCCGACCTTTTCCAGTCAAACGTAAGGTTAGGGTTTCTTTCCGTTACGGTTTCTTACGAGTTTGATGGTGTGTTACGTGAGTAGAGTGTACGATCATTTCATTACGAGTTTTAAGAGGTTCGGTCTGAAGTCGTCATGCACTTGACACTTGAAGGTTTACAAGTTCGACCTAAATCTTTACCGTCTCCTTGGTCTTAGTTTAAAGGTTGTAGGTAACCTAGTAGTCTTTTCGTTCTCTGTAGGTCTTTTTGTAGATGAAGACGAAATAACTGATACGGTTTCGGAAACTGACACACCTAGTGTTGTTTGACCTTTTAAGACTTTCTCTACCCTTATGGTCTGGTGGACTGGACGGAGAACTCTTTAGACATACGTCCGGTCCTTCCTTCTCAATCTTGACCTGTACCTTGTTGTCTGACCAAGGTTTAACCGTTTCCTCATGCAGTTCCGACATATAACAGTGGGACGAATAAATTGAATATACGTCTCATGTAGTACTCTTTGCGACCCGACCTACTTCGTGTTCCACCTTAGTTCTAACGGCCCTCTTTATAGTTATGGGAGTCTATACGTCTACTGTGGTGGGAATACCGTCTTTCACTTCTTGATTTCTCGGAGAACTACTTTCACTTACTCCTCTTACTTTTTCACCCGAATTTCGAGTTGTAAGTCTTTTACTTCTAGTACCGTAGACCAGGGTAGTGAAGTACCGTTTATCTACCCCTTTGTTACCTTTATCACTGTCTGAAATATAAAACCCCGAGGGTTTAGTAAAGTCTACCACTGACGTCGGTACTTTAATTTTCTACGAATGAGGAACCTTCTTTTCAATGCTGGTTGGATCTGTCACATAATTTTTCGTCTCTGTAATGGAACGGTTGTTTCCAGGTAGATCAGTTTCAATACCAAAAAGGTCATCAGTACATACCTATACTCTTAACCTGATATTCCTTTCGACTCGTGACTTCTTGACTACGAAAACTTGACACCACAACCTCTTCTGAGAACTCTCGGGGAACCGGACGTTCCTCCAGGGTGGTCAGTTATGGTTTCCCTTAATCAAGACTTATAAGTAATCTTGAAGGGATCACCAAGTCTACCATTTAGCAGACGTATGTTGCACCCTCTAGGTCCAAACTAGGGACCCAGTCCTTCTAGAGGACCCCTTCTCTTTACCGTTGGGTGACGTCATAAGAACGGACCTTTTAGGTTACCTGTCTCCTCGAACCACCCGATGTCAGGTACCCCACCTTTTCTCAGCTTATATTGACTCGCTGAAGTGAAGTGAGAAGGAATCCTCCTGACTACGACTTCGACTTTGAGGTTATGAGACCGGTGGACTACACTTCTTGACTGAGTAACCTTTTCTGGGACTACGACCCTTTCTAACTTCCGTCCTCCTCTTCCCCTGTTGTCTCGTACTCTACCAACCTACCGTCGTGGCTGAATTACCTGTACTCAAACTCATTTGAGGTCCTCAACCGCTACCTGTCCCTCCAGACCGCACGACACTAAGTACCCCAGTGTTTCTCAGCCTGTACTGACTCGTTGACTTGACTTGACTTATAAATGACTCGGACTGTTTAATTCGTAAAATCAAAAACGAAAGACAATAAGCAAAAGACGTACAAAGATACACTTAACTTAAGAAAGAAAGAGAGAGAGGAAAAATTTCTTTTATAAGTTGGACTAAAATTAAGTTCATCTTAAAAGGAACTGTAAAAATTGACTTTGAAAAGATCAAATTCCACGTTGTAAGTCTAACTTTTTGTATGTTTCCCGAAGGAATCACCGAGTCACCATTTCTTAGGTGGACGACGACGTCCTCTGTTTCCAAACTAGGGACCAGGTACCTCTAGGGTGTAAAGTGCCTCGTTAAGTTGGGTAAGTGGTGCTGATAACTCGGACGCGAGATTGCGGGTCCTCGACGTCGATGACGCAGGGGGTGACGTCGACGACTTCGGACGCACGGAGTTCGGGCACGAGACGTTGTTCTCTTCGGTGGCGTTACTCTATGCGGGAGTGACGTTGTTCCTCAGTTGAGACGAGAGGCGTTGATCTCTGTTCGGTCACACCGTTGTTCTCGGTCGTGTCGGTTTTCATTTATCTATTTGTCGTCGAGATTTTTCTTTTCGTGCTCTAGTGATCCCAATTCCTTTAGGTTCTTTTCCTACGTACCCTCTTCCCTGAGAAGTCGGTAAGTCGAAAGAATTTTACTGTAATAGTAAATCTATATCGTCGTCGTCGTTGTTTTGGTCGTCGTCCTACGTGGTGCCCAGTGCTCGTAAGATGCACTGACGTGAGGGAGTGTTAGTGGAGTGCCACGGTCACACTAGTGGACGTCGAAGTCCATTCCTTTGACTCCGTCTTTGCAGTGTCTTGAGAAAAAGTTTAGCATGTGATCGGTCGCCGACTCAACCCTAAAGACGGGTTCAGACAGACTAAGTATCTGTGCACTAAAATTCCATGACTCACAATTTATGTGTGATAACCCCATTTGATTCGTCAAAACAAGAGTTTCATCGTGGACTAAATAGATTGGTTCTACGGAGATCTTTTCTTTATGTGTCGTCATATTACGTAAAAATATATTTCGTGTAAAGTATTCGCAATGTCTGTAGTCACTTAATCTTACCACTTTCAGCGAGTCAGGCTGAGAAACGCTGGGTGCCTGACATGTCACGTACCTTAAGAGGTCCGGTCTTATGACCTCACCCATCGGAAAGGAAGAAGTCCCCTAGAAGGGTTGGGTCCCTAGCTTGGGTCCAGAAGACGTAACGCCCGTCTAAGAAATGGTCGACTCGGTGTTCCCACTCGATCTTGGTTGTGTAAATATCACGAGAGACAGTAGACGATGCATCTTTGGAATTTGTAAGAAGGGACTTAAGAATTAGGTCGTAAAATGGTGGACCACCTTGGTGGTTGAGGACTCACTTATAAGGATCAAAAGTGTGTACATTCTTATGCAATGTTACAAACACGTCGTAAGAGCAACGAGTAGGGGACGGGGTGGACGTGTGTGAATAGAAGGTCTTTATGTAGACTTATTTGCCATTCGACAAAAACATGTTTCCAAGGTACAACTTATACAACGGGGTTTAGTTAAAGGAAGTTCGAAAGGGAATTGGTGACTGGACGTCGTGATATACGGATACATAGATGTAGTCGAACTGGAGCGTTTGCCCTATTTGATTTTCAGTAAGAAGAACCTAAAACCCAGGTTCCTATTATTTACACTTGGAGGGTGATAAATTGTCAAGTCTTCCTTTCTGTCGTTTGGGGGACGTAAAAAGTACACCACAAACTCTCCTCCTTCCCCTTACTTTATGGTAATCAAGTCGAAGAGATTCTCTTTGTTGTGGGGGAGGGAGTGGTTTTATCGAATTCATCAGATCCTTAAATAAAAAATCCATCTTATCAACCTCGAAAATATGGTTGAGACGAAGTGCTTTAACAGACCCCACAAGAAGTACAGATAAGTTGGAAGTAGGTATCCATGACCAAAGTACTCTTTCCGGTTACCAGGTGTAATTAAAGTTCACCTGTACAAGTAAGGGGAGTTCCGATGTTCGACCTCCACCGTATTCGGTGTGGAGTGTAGGGTAACCGGTCTGGAGCGACTTTCCGTCCGACCCTTCCGTCTACCTACACCGCATCACGATGCGGGAGCCACCATGTCACCTTTCGTAGAATCCTACTCTTTCCAGTAACCACTGGCCGAAGGCTTGTTACACGTTCGCGAATTGTGATGACTTCTCGTGTGAATTTTTTATAAATGCCACCACTTAAAGTACACGTAAAATGGTGTCAATTTTTTTTGTTTCTTTGTCAATTAATCGGATCTTTAATTATCTGTACTTAGGATAAATTCGGTATTTTTTGAGACACTTGAACCCACTAAAATTATAATGACTTGGAGTTAGATTAGTTATATTACTTTGATAAAATCTAATAGAAAAGTCCGTATTGGTAAATTGAGAAACAATCGATAAATAGCATTTGTATTCACGTAAATAACCTTTCTACTGACCCGTCAACCTGGTAGTCCTCCTGTTCTCTTGACCCTTTTACTCGTCGGTGGTACAGGTGTGTGGTCAGGTCAGAACAGGTGTGGTGGTGCATTCGCAATTGAGACTAACAGGGGACGTAAGAACGATAAGTGTAATTTTTAGCGTTCAGTAGATAAAGAGTCTTTTTCTGTACATGTACCGGATGTCGCTGTACTTTTCAAAGGGTTGTAACGAGGAATAATCTCTTTACGTTTACTTTTGAGGTTACTCCCTGGTGGAGTGTCGTCAGTCTTGCACGACACGAGTCCGCGAGTCAGTCCAGGTTGGGGTGCCTGACATCGGGTGGTCCGAGGAGACAGGTACCCTAAGAGGTCCGTTCTTATGACCTCGTCCAACGGTAAAGGACGAGACGAGGTCCCCTAGAAGGACTGGGTCCCTAGCTTGTGCACAGGGCACGCGGAGGACGTGACCGTCCTTCTAAGACATGGTGACGAGGTGGACCCTTCGGATCAGTAGTGGTCTTATTTTTCTTTCTAGATGTTTGTTATTCACGACATGTCCCAACCTCTTTTCCCTGGGGAGGATATGACATCCACCCTTACATTTGACCATGTTCTGATTCCTTTGATCATATTTAAAAAGAGTTTTTTGATTTTGGTCTCAACGGTATACTAGATCGTCAGGGTGAGGACCCGTATATAAAGTTGTTTTGAGATTAAGTTTTTCTATGTACGTGGGGAAATAAGTGTCGTCGTGATAAATGTTATCCGTTCTGTACCTTTGTTGGACTTAAGGGTGATCGTCTACTCTTCTATTTCTCGTACATCACACATATGTGTGTGTGTGTCACATGTGTGTGTGTGTCACATATGTGTGTGTGTGTGTGTGTGTGTGTGTCACCTTATGATGAGTCGGTGTCTTCCCTTACTTTGCTACGGTGGACGTCGTTGTACGTGCCTCGATCTCTACCGGTGACTCACTTCATTCAGGACTTCTCTCTGTTTGTAGCTTACTGGGGTGCGTGTTCGCCTCTCGTTTTTCGCCGTGTGTGCGTACACAGACACTTTCTCCTCGTCTGAGTCTGTGTCTTCTCTGAACGTCACCGGTGGCCCCTCCCGCCACCCCTCCCTACCTGCCCCTCCGACTCTACTCGTGTGCGCGTGACAATAGACGTCCGACCTGTGTGTTGCTCCAGGATGACCCATCGAGTCGCTTGATATGAATTATAGGACACTATCTGACGTTACCTTTTGTCATACTTCTTCTTTATGTATACATATATATGTGTGTATACATGCTTTTGGACTTAGCGACGACATGTGGTCCCTGGTTGTGCCGTAACATTCGATCGATATGAAGGTATTGTATTTAGAAATTTGTTGACATCCAGTTTCTTCTCTGAGAGGACCGGGTCGATCTAGACAGACGGGTCCAGTCCTCCTACCTGGACCGTGGGAACCGAAGGAGTGTCCTTTGTCTGTTAAGGAGAGCGGGTGTGGCGACCACCACGTCCCTTCCCGTCCACCCTTGGTCTCCGACCGCCCGGTCCTGTGGGTATGGGAGAGAAAGAAACGAGGACTTCAAGAGAGACAGCCGAAGATGGTGTGGTCTAAGAGGATCAAAAAGAGGACGAAGATCTTGTAAGAAGGAAGAGAACCCAAATTGAAAGAGGGATTGAAAGTTTCGAGACTGAAGTCCCAAAAAGACGATCTGGAGAGGGGAAGTAATAGTTACACGAGAGGGCCAGAAGGAGGTATAAAGCGAAGGATTAAGACGGTCACCAGGGGTGTTTAGGCACAGCTGACAGACTGAGGACGTGTGCACGCGTGTCTACGTGTGCATAGTGACGGACAACCCAGAGGCTCGCCGAGTGCAAGCCGGGCAGGTCTTGGTGTAAAGAGTCTCGAAGGAGGGTGTCCGAGAAGGAAAAAGCCCAACACAAAACAAACCCCCTTTAGTACGAGTCTCCTCAGGGAGAGACGGTTTATAAAATGAATTGTACCCAACTGACACTCTTGACAATTATTAGGGTGTTCGGTCGTCGCATGTCCTGTCACAGAGAAGATCTCCTTGGTTATCTCCTCATTGCGCGAGGTTTGGTCACTTTCTAATTACTGTGCTAACGACGTCTGTCTCTCCTCCCCCGTCCTTCTTTCGGGTCGGGATTGACGCCACATTGTGGGGAACTGAACCGACGACCCGACTGTGACTTTCCGGAGCAGCGCTGGCGGGTGGCGGCCCCTCTTCCGAGGAGGCGGTCTCCGAGGACGGGGACGAGAGGGATGCCGGGGTGCTCGCGATGACCCGCTAGCGTCCGCTTGTGCTCCCGTGGGACTGGCTTGTTGACGTGAAAACGTAGTTTTATTGAGATGTTAATCCCTCGACGAGTCTTTTTTTGTCTTGTCAAACTCGTCGTCGCGAACATGCCGTCGGGGAGACCCCTACATTCCTCGACGGGTTCGGGGACCCCTCGCTCCCGACCTCCTTTCGTCCGAGGGTCCACTTAGCGTAGGCGCGAAGACCTTCGGCCGCGACGGGAGGGAGAGTGACGCCCCTTGGCCTTTAGTCTGCTCTTTGGACTGGCCTTTGCCTAAGTCCACTCGTCACACCTAGTTTGGGGTTTGGGAATCCGTTGTCGACGGCGTGTCTGCGACTCTCTTCCCCGGCGTGTCTTGGGACCTCGCTAGGCCCGGACGTCCGACGCACCTCGGTGGCGTGAGAGGCGCTGTCGCCCCGACACCCAAGACCGCCACCTTCTTTGCGAAGGGTTCAAGCATAAACGGTATTTTTTCACCTGACCTTCAGTAAAGTGTGGGTGATGTGGGGTCCAACAGGTGAGCCATTTACCGTCAGTTTGGGTGGAACGGAGGTTCCGTCTTTCTTTTGTCCGTCTATTTTGTCTTTACTCGACCTGAACCGGCAGAAGTGGGTGGGTAATAGGTGTAGGTGGGTTGGTGGTACGGAAGACCTGACTCGGAGACCTTATAAAGGGGCCGGGGGTGAACGAGAAATTTTTGTTTTGGTTTGGTTTGTAAAAACCGACGTGGGCCACGGTGTCCCTAGAATGAAGGGGGTGGTCCCTAGTTTGGTCGCGGAGGACGGCACCTTCACGCCTCAGAATGCGGGACCGGGCGGTCCCTTCCGGGGATGCAAGTGAACGGAAAGTGGGTGTGACAGTTCGGGAAAAGGAGGAATATTTCCGAGGACCTCAACCACAGGTTTATTTTGGTCTCTTTTACTGGAAATAGCAATTGACATTTTGTTATACAAAATCTTGACGTTAGTGTTATATACAAATATGACTTTTTTTTTAAGGGTTATTGTTCATTTTAATAAAAGACACACTGTACCGACACAAAATTGAAAAACATATGAAGAAAGTCGTATCATTGAAGTTTTTTAGTCTCGTTTTCAGTGTAATCTACAGTGTCAATACACCTATGTAACTGAATTATACACTTTAGTCGAAACCTAATAATGGTAAAAAAATTAGAACCTTTATAATGTCGAGGTGACTAACTTTGAAGTATTGAACATACTTTCTAACGTAGTATAAATTTCCTTGAAAAACCTTATCTTAAACCAGTCCTAGTAAGTTCGAAAGGTGACTGGTATGGTCAGTTAGGTACAAAGAACAAAAAATCTTAAGTAACAAAATTTTGACTTTTATAGTTTCCAGTTTAAAAGTACCGGGATTCAGACTTCCTTAATAAAATACAGAATTTAAGCATAGTAAATTTGTTTTAATTTTCTATGACTATGTAAAAAAAAAGATACACCTCAATTCTTGCTTCAGTAAAGAGTCATCTCTATCTTGTCACATACAACAGTTGTCCGTTACGAAAGTAATTTAGAGGTTCTTTATCGATAAAGTCATATTTACGAGGTCTACCGAAGTAGGGTCGGAAGGGTGGCGAGGTGTGAGAGGGGTGACTACGTTCAGAAAAATATGTATGTGGTCACACGTGTGCATAGGGAGGTTCCTGACTACGAAAAATTACTCACATTTCCCATAAAAAGACTAAACTGAACCTTAGATCCACCGTTTGAGACTCTTGTTGTAAGTGACGATTCCGTGGTCCTCAGAGTAACTTTAAGTGTTACTAGAAATAAATCACTGATCAACCCTTCCTAAACCAACTACTATCTGAGGTTCTTTACGTCTCTCTGCCACGAGACCTTCTTCACTACTGCGAAAGTTCTTCGTGGACCGAGAGCCTCGACCCTCTCTCACTCAGTCCACTTTGCCGGCTCCCGATGTCCGGGAAGTACACGAAAGTACTCCCTGAACCACTTCGAGACCCGTCTTCGGGCAGAGGAAGCCCGCGAGGCACTGACAGCACCGCACCTCAATCCGACTCAGTAAGAGAGAAGGAAGCACACCTGACGGTGATGTGTAGTCTCCGGCGATCGAGACGCCCGTGCGCTCCGTCTGCGACAGTGGCAGGAGAGGTAACCGGAGACGCCCTTACCGCAAAGTCTCGCCGATAAACCCTGTGTCGACAGAGACACGATGGACCAAAAAGTCGTGGCTGTACTCATAATGCCGTTTTATAACTGTCGTCGTTTACTCTGGTTTAGGACGATATTTAGGGACCCCATGGTCATGGACGGTCCACTTCAAGTACGGGGAAGACCCCTGAGGGTCTTTATGAGTCTTCTCTAAAACTTTTACCTTCTTCCAAGGTGAGACCCGTCTGTCCCTTTCTTGTTCTTGAAACCTAAGAACTTTTAAGTAAACGGAGACGTTTGTCTTGTCCAAAACCAAAACAGTCGTAATGTTTCCCTATGTGAGAATCGTATTTCGTTGTGTTTACATGAAACCCTTACAGTCAACGGTAGGACTCTTACTCACACCCTCCGAACGAAAAAAGAAAAGAAAAGAAAAAAAAATGTTCGTCCTTATTGGAATTGGTATACTAAATCCCTTGTCACGAAACTTGATTCTATAACGATTATCTCATCGGGAGTTTATTGAAATCATACACTCGATTATCTTACGAATTATTTCCTGAGATACACTACGGTTCTTATGTAAGAAAGTGTTATGTCACCCTAAAGTAGTTAGTTAAGACCGTTCGTCTGGCCCATACAACATCTTAAAATCTTAGTTTTAATTTCGTAAGGTCCTACTTCTTTTTGGACAAGAAAATGGTTCTGTCAGAGAAAGGAACACTTAATACCGGATCACCTCTTTAAAAATTATCAAAATAAAATCCTGTAAATCTTTATTGTCGCTTTTTACTTCGAAAAACGAGTTTTTAAAGGACCACATTAAAGAGTTTCCGTAAGAAAACAAAGGGTTATACGTCCTGAATACTTGTTGAACGAGTCTAGACACTCATGAGTCCGTAGCCAAAAGAATTCAGGAGTGACCTAAGACCCGGGGTCCCGTGAGAAAGTTGAGGGTTCGATGTTACAGACCAAAATAAGATCCCACCTTTCCTCTGCAAGGGAAATATGGTTACTGGGTTACCTCCCTGTAATACTACGTCTTATATCAGCACTTTAACAGCTGACTCTTAAAAACCACCGCCACATCCTTATAAAGTCGGTTTTATCTGTTCCTCTAAGACCAACTTCAAAACAAAGACCTTTGAAGAGATCTTTAAGACCAATAATATTTAATTGACACATTACGACTCAGAATTAATTGTAGTGACCCTGAGTTAAAGGACTATCTCTGTAACTAAATTTATTACAAAATAGTTCTTACTCATTACCCTTTGTTTAGGATACTCTGCGACGAAAAGTTCTCCCCAGATATTAGGTTTATCCAAATTTTTACATAGTATAGTCGTCGGTAAAGAGTTCAGATACACCGGTAATAGTGTTCAGTCGGGTAAATAAATTAGTACCTTTAGAAAAAGTTCAATGGGGGATAATTTTAGGTCTACTTCGTGAAATCTTTTCCAATCTAATTTACTAGGTATACGGACGAAGGTCTATTCTTTTAGAAAATTTTATTATCTCTGACCCTAAATGCACATATGCGATGACTACGATACATTTTTTATCTATTGATAACTCATGGATGACGTATCGTGTCCCTTGAGACGAGTCTCGAGACACCACTGGATTTACCCTTCCTTTAGGTTTTTTTCTCCCCTATACACATATGGACACCGACTAACTAAAACGATATGTTGTCTTTGATTATTGTTGAAACATTTGGTTGATATGAGGTTATTTAAAAAAATTTTTATTTATTTTTATTATAAAGATTCGAAGTACTTTTAATAACGATTTACTGTTTAGTATTTTATTTTAATATTCGTTCGATTGAGAAATTATTTCCTTTCTTTAGAAGTAAGAATACCCGGTTGACACTCCTTTGCGTGTTTTAACTTTTGTCAGGACAATCTAACTATGGTAGTCCGAAAATAGTGAGTTTTATTGAATAAACAGTTATACGAAAATATTAATTTTTCACTAAAAAATGTATCTTCACTTTAAAAGGGAGAAACAGATCCTTTCTCACAGTAAGAAGGTCCAAAATCTACCAAGAAACTAAAAGTCTGAAACCGATATTATTTACCTGTAAAGTTTGAAAGCCACAGAGAACGGAATTCTTTATCAGTGATCGGATACCGTTGTCTTTTGGTAATGTGTGTGTGTGTGTATGTGCATACATAGGGAATGTGAACACGGTTGAAGGAACTCTACAAACCGGTTTGACAAGTTGGTGACACACCGGAACAGGTGACTTGATCTTTTCTTGTGAGGACTGGAATAGTAGTACTGGGTATAAGTGATCAGGACAGACGGTTCCGGTTTAACTAAACACGTGAGCGGATCTACACGACTATGTTAGAAGGACCAAAGAGAGACGAATAACTTAAACTCTACCTGTCTATCCCTAATCTGACGGGGAAGTTTGTTTTAAACCCTTTTCAAATAGAATCAATTTAAGACAAAAGTAACTACGGTTCGGTAAAGAAACTTCAAAATCGACAAAGTACCTAACAGGACACCTTCTCAAGACGATAAATGTCAAATTTTTATTTATTTCCTTCTCATAATAGGGTTACTGAGTTCGTCTCCGAAAGGAGAGAGTTCCTTATTAATAAGTAACTAGGTTTATTTTAAGTGTAATCCTTTCTTTAATCCACCGTCTTCTGGATTTATCTGTAAAGAGGTTTCTTCTTTATGTCTATCGTTTATTTGTGTGCTTTTCTACGAGTTGTAACGAATAATAATCTCTTTACGTTTAGTTTTGATGTTACTCCATAGTGGAGTGTGGTCGGTCTTACCGGTAGTAGTTTTTTTAGACGTTCGTTATTTACGACCTCTTCTGCATCTCTTTTCCCTTATAAGAGCGTGTCAACCACCGTACATTTAACTGTGTCGACCCCGTTCTTACTATACCCCTAAAGAAATTTTTGTTCCTTATTTGATGTATACTGGGTCGTTAGGGTGGTGACCCGTCCACGGGACTCTTTTGGTGTTAAGTTTTTTTGTGTACGTGGGGTTACAAGTAATGTCCCAGCAAATGTTATCGGTCTTGTGCTTTCATTGGATCTATAGGTAGTTGTCTACTTACCTATTTCTTCAACGTCGCACAGACGTGTCACCTTATAATGAGTCGGCATCTTTCCTTGTGTACCCTTAGTCACCCTTCACTCCACCTCCTTGAATCTCGGACAATGTGTCTGACTCACTTCAGCGAGTCAGCACAGGCTGAGAAACACTGGGGTACCTGACATCGGACGGTTCGAGGAGACAGGTACCCTAAGAGGTCCGTTCTTATGACCTCACCCAACGGTAAAGGAAGAGATGTCCTAGAAGGGTTGGGTCCCTAGCTTGGGCCCAAAGGGCGTAACCTCCGTCTGCGAAATTGGAGACTCGGTGGTCCCTTCGGGTCCAGTCTTTCTCTTTTTATGTAATTACACATATATATATACCTTAGCTCTTTTATCCATGACTACTTGGATAAACGTCCCTTCCTTACCTTTCTGTCTGGCTCTCTTTCCTGTACACCTCTCTCGACCCCCTTCCTCACCACCCTACTTACCTCTTTCTTCGCGACATATGTCATGAGACACATTTTGTCTGTCGATCGCTTCGACGACACACGGTCCCTCGGGTCGGACCGTGAGACACTACCAAATCGTCCCACCCTGCTCTCCGCCCGACCTTCCTCCCGAGTTCTCCTTCCCCTGCATATATATAAGTCAAGACTGACTAAGCACAATAACATACCGTCTTTGGTTGTGTTGTACATTTCGTTGATAGGAGGTTAAAAAAAATTTATCATTAAAAAATTTTTTCGATTTGTTTACTTTCCAGTATGAATAAGGGACCACCGAGTCTACCATTTCTTAGACGGACGTTACACCCTCTAGGCCCAAGGTAGGACCTAGACCTTCTAGGGGACCTCTTCCCTGACCGATGGGAGAGGGCATAATAACAGGCCTCTTAAGGTACCTGTCTCCTCCGACCGCCCGATGTCAAGTGCCCCAGCGTTTCTCAGCCTGTGACTCTCACTGATTGCGACCGCGTCCCGGAATGTCAGGGTCCTCTCCTTCAGGGGGAGAGTGACGGAAAGTGGACCACCCCTCCGGCTTGGACTATAATTCTCCTTCGCGACAGAAAGAATCAAAAAGGATACTGTTACCAAGTCAGTCGTATCGACGGTACCCGTCATTAATGGAGACAGAGGTAAGGTACAGAGGAGGGGACGTCGGAACCCTGTGATTCTCGAAACAGAAGACGGTCGGCCCGGCGATGTCCCTCGGAGAGGTGATCAAATTACGACTTGAACTCGAACAAAATGTTTATGCACGTGTACTGACTACGGAAGTCGACCAACTGACGTCCACAAAAGTCGCGACGAGTGAGGCTTATCAACGTCGTACGTGAGTCTGGGAAGAGCATAAGGTCTTATGACTGGTCTCCTACAACGAAAGGAGTCATGGTCTTACACCCCCGACTTTTTCTCTTTCACCTCTTCTCTCTTCTCACTTTCTGTCCTCCTTCCTTTGTTTCTTTTAAGATTCCAGTTGCACTCGCTCACTATCAGCGAGTCGACACAGGCTGAGAGAGCTGGGGAACCTGACAGCGGGCGGTCCGAGGAGACAGGTGCCGTAAGAGGTCCGTTCTTATGACCTCAGCCCACCCTTTATTGGTAAAGGAAGAGGTCCCTTCCATTCATATTCTATCATTTCTTTTTACCAACAAGAAAACGAAAAGTTAGTCAGTATTACTCTATGCACCCCAGCGTTTCTCAGCCTGTGCTGACTCGCTGACTTGACTTACTCTACGTTGAGCGGTTCAATACAGGGTGAGAGACGTCAGGGTACCGGACGTCGTACGGTCCGAGGGGACAGGAGGCGATCGAGGTCCTCAAACGAGTCTAAGTACAGGGAACTCAGTCACTACGATAGACTGGTAGAGTAGGAAACGACGGGGAAGAAAAACAGGAGTCAGAAAGGGTCGTAGTGTCAGAAGAAGCCGCACAGACGTAATGTGTAGTTCACCGGTCTCATAACCTCGAAGTTGACGTCGTAGTCAAGAAAGTTACTTAAAATCCCAACTAAAAGAGATCCTAATTGACCAAACTAGAGGAACGACAGAGTCCCTGAGAGTTTTAGAAGAGGTTGTGGTATTAAACTTTCGTAGTCAAGAAACTGTGAGTCGACAGAAATACCAGGTTGAGAGTGTAGGTATGTAGTGATGACCTTTTTGGTATCGAAACCGATATGTCTTAAAACAGTCGTTTCACTATAGAGACGGAAAATAATGTGACTGATCCAAACAACCTCGAAAGAAGGTTTCTCTTTCGTAGAAAATTAAAATACCGACGTCAATGTCAGACATCACTAAAACTCGGGTTCCACCCCCTTTTTTAGAGAGTGACAAAGATGACAAAGGGGTAGATAAATGGTACTTCACTACTCTAGTCTACGGTGCTGGAATCAAAAAACTTACAACTTAAACTTCGGTCGAAAAAGTGAGAGGAGATATGGAAGTAGTTCTCCAAGGAATCAAGGAGAAGTGAAAGACGGTGATCCTGTCATAGTCGACGTATAGACTCCAACAACTGTAAAGAGGGCCGTTAGAACGAAAGTCGAACACGAAGAAGGTCGGGTCGACCTTCAAAGAGTACTGCATGAGACGTATATTCAATTTATTCGTCCCACTGTTATATGTCGGAACTACATGAAGAAAGGGCTAAACCTTGGTCAGACAACAATGTACAGGTCAAGATTGACAACGAAGGATTGGACATATATCGAAAGAGTCCTCCGTCGAGTCCTCCAGACCATGAGGGTAGAGAAGGTCTTAAAAGGTGTCAAACAACACTAGGTGTGTCAGTGTCCGAAATCGGAGCAGTTACTTCGTCTTCATCTATAAAAGAAACCTTAAGAGAACGAAAAAGGTACTAGGTTGCCTACAACCGTTAAACTAGAGACCAAGGAGACGGAAAAGATTTGGGTCGAACATTGAGACCTTCAAGAGTCAAGTGTATAACAACTTCGGATCGAACTTCCTAAAACTCGTATAGGAACGATCGCACACTCTACTCACGTTAACATGTCGTGAAACTCGTAAGAAATCGTAACGGGAAGAAACCCTAACCTTACTTTTGCCTGGAAAAGGTCAGAACACCGGTGACGACTCAAAAAGTCTAAACTTACCGAACAGAATCTTTGCTTGACTCTAGTAAGACAGTACAAACGCTAACGTAGACTCATGACGTAAAGTCTGGGAAAAAAACTGATACTCCTGGTACGGCAAAGAAGGGCAAGAACAGGTGTAATCATCATATTACCAACCTAGCAGACTTGATTTAAGTTGGTAAGGGTAGGTAAAATCAAGTGCCTAAGAATTCTCCAGTCACAAGTCAGAACACTAAAGGACGAACTGAGACAGGTTAAATTGAACTAAGTACCTGGATTGTAAGGTCCAAGGACACGTTAAAATAAGAAATGGTGTAGTCTGAAATGAAAGTGGTGGTTATGTGGGTGATGACGGACAGTAAAGGAGAAACCGGATCGACGCAGTAAGAAAGACCTCGATAATCATTAACGGGAGATGCGAAGGGGTCGCCGTATCTCCTGTGTAAGACTAGACCCCCGAGTAGAAGACCACAGGATAGAAAATCGGGAAAGTATGAGAAGTACCACAAGAACGCCGTTCTTATAACTTCATACAACGGTAAAGGAGGAGGCTACCTGGTGCAAAACAGTCTTGAGAGCGATATTGGACAGAACCTACTGGGGCGCACCGTGCCGAGTATCGAAATAACTCAAACGTTCCAGGAAGTGGTACTGTTCCGACACTGAGTACTTCCCACTATCTAGTAAATGGTTTTAATTTTTCATGGATGAACTTCATCTGGTTAAAGTTACTCTGAACTGTCTAAATAAATGGAAAACCGAGGGGGGAGTGGAGAGTACTGGGTAATATGAGTTATGGGACTTTGGTGACGGAGTCCATTGGTGATTGGACGAAAGAGTGACATCCAACTAAAAAGGACAACAACTGTATTTATTTACCTTGGTTTGAAGTACACCCTGAAGAAAGTAAGTCATAATACAAAAACGTTAAGTAAGTGTGACATTTTATATTAGGTAAAGAAGAACGATTCATCATAAGGTGTCATATCTAACACCGATACGGTGTTAAAAAAAAAAAGAATAGGTAAGTGGTTGACTGTCGGTCAATCCAAAAAATCTCGAATCGTGATAATCCTTATTTATCGATACTTGCAAACACGTGTCCAGATGTACACCTATGTGCGAAAGTAAAGAGAACGTATTTATAGATCCTCACTCTGTCGTTCTGGTAATCCATCGTCTAAAAATTTTTGGCCTCTTCAAAGAGATTTAGAAACAAAGAAGACGAAATGTAATAAGTGGTTCGAAAGAGTCGAGGGAGTTTCCACAGACGGAAGTTTGTTGTTATCCTGACAGACTTATTTCCTTTTCCCTTCACTTCGTCTTCAAAAAGGGTCCGTGCAGAAGACAAGTCTGACGCAGACTGACATGACCGGTCCTCTTTCAAGGTCTACTGGAGTAGATAAGTTGTGACAACAGTTATTAGAACGAGAGTTTAAAGAGAAAGGTTATAACGTAACGAACAGATATCTTTAACCTAACTAAAAATCGACAACTGAAATCAAGGACACCGGAAGGATCGGAGTGAATTATAAAGATCTTCAAAAAACCATCCAAGGGACCTTAATAGTACAATTTTTAATTTTAGTACAATAAACGTTCGTCCTTCTCATATTAGAGAGAGAGAGAGAGAGAGAGAGAGAGATTTAAAGAAAAAGACGAAATAATGTTTTTAATGTCCACCATTCTTTCCTATAGGAACAGAAAAGGACTATCATCCCCTTTAGTAAGTAGGAAAGTCATAATCTTACTACAATCAAAATGTATATAAAAAACATCTACGGGAAATAGTTTAGCTCCTTTAATTAAAGATGAGTATCAAACAATTCTCGTCCTAAAAAAGTTTAAAAAGACGTACAACTCTCACAGCTCGTCCAAAGGGGGAATGTCACAATGACACCACTCAACGTGTCCAACTGGGGTGAATGACTCCGTCGCGACCTCGGAGACCCATTGAGACGAACAAGTGCTACGTAACAAGAAAGATGTATGATGACCTGAGCTAAACCATAAAAACTCCCAAAAAAAAACAGACACAAGAACCCTCTATAACCGCACGTCAGAAAACATTACGGGACCAAAAATACTCTATTACGATCGGAACACTTAACTCTTCGTAGAGAGGGAAAAGATGAAACACCTTCACAAACACATTTAAATCACAGTAAAGAAGGAATTTATGAATCGTCTTAAATAGTCACTTCAGTAGCCTAGATATTAAAAAATTTGAACCTTGAATAAGAATTTTTATTAATATCGCGATAAATCCAATAGACAAAGTAATACCCCCCCTCCGAAATCGTCAAACGGTCAAAACTCCATAACCAGGTAAAGTTAACGTCTTAAATACATGTGTCTCCACAAGTATCGTAAAGGAATAATAAAAAATGGAAGACGTAGACACCACTATAGTAGGGGAAATAAGGACTACGCCCATTAAACACAGAAGAAAAAAACGGTAAAACGATCTGAATTTAAAAAAAAAAAAAAAAATGACTATAAAAGTTTCCTAGTTAAAAACCGAAACAGATAACGAAAAGACAAAACTCAAGACGAAGTATAATAAAAGAAAGAAGGTGAGTCGACCCAAATAAAAGAGAAGAGATAAAGCAAAGATTTCCTCCATTGAGTTCGATAAAGAGATTCCGAAAGAGAGAAAATATAATATTCGTAAGTACGAGATTTAAAGGAAGATTCGTAACGAAATCGACGAAGATGTTCAAAACTATACAACATACACTCAAAGACAAGTGAAGTATTATAAAAGATAATAGAAAACTATGAGGAAGTAGCTGGGTACCTAATAAATCTTCATACAACAAATGAAACAATCAAAAACCTGAAAAAGGATAATAGAAAGACGATGACTAAAGATCAAATTAACGTAATACAGACTTGTATATGAAACATATTTAAACTAAAAGAGTTTAAATTGATAGGAACCTAAAAACTGACCAGTAGATTAGTCGTTGACGATAAGGTCACTTTGTTTTCAAGATTTATATCTTTACGAATGACCTATCTAATTTTAGTCCAGTTATACAACGGAGTTATGATGACCAGTTCTACGAAAGGGTCGTACAAGTATTGCTTGTAGCTGAACAAAACGTATGAATATTAGTCAACCTTTAAAACTTTCTTTATAAAGTTTATAATCTTCGAATAACAAACCCCTCAGTACACCTATTGCATGAAGTCAAATACTTATCTTAAAGGGTAAGGTGGGATGATAATGGAGTAAGTAAAGTCGGTTATCCTTCCCTTTGAAGTGCTAACTATTTTAAAGATTTTGTTATTACTTTGTCAGAGTCTTTATTCTCAAACCCTTCCCACAGGGTCCCTCTTTAAAAAGAGATCTCATCATAAAAGGAATAACGTCCGAACAGATAAGTACCAAATAAAAAGTGTTCAGTATTCCACAGGACCTTCCATACTACCACGTGTCACAACCCCGAAATTATACGTTTGATCATCGGAGGATTATAGCCTCTTCCGTTACCGTGGGGTGAGGTCATGAGAACGGACCTTTTAGGGTACCTACCTCCTCGGACCATCCGACGTCACGTACCCCACCGATTCTCAACCTGTACTGACTCGCTGAAGGGAAAGTGAAAAGTGAAAGTACGTAACCTCTTCCTTTACCGTTGGGTGAGGTCACAAGAACGGACCTCTTAGGGTCCCTGCCCCCTCGGACCACCCGACGGCAGATACCCCAGCGTGTCTCAACTTGTGCTGACTTCGCTGAATCGTCATCGTCGGAGGATTATACCTCAAGAGTCGTACCTTTTTTTTTTTTTTTTTTGAAAGAGATGACATGGTATTAAAGGGACAATCTCTTGGAGACAAGTTCCCGAACTCGTAGGGTTAGGTAACGAGACCTTAAAATGATACTTACTGAGAGGACTTTCGTGGGTCCTGTAAGGAGAGACCCATTGCAGTGTTTTCGGTACCGATATTGGCTATACACCGAAGGATGACGGGGGCCATTCGTCAAGAGACCTTATACAAGTCAATCGAATAAGATCGGGTGAGTACGTCGTCAGCAGGAACCTAAAGAACAATTCAAACTTTTGTGAAACGGTTATTTTAATACAATATTTTATCAATCACTTCCTCTAACTTGTCTGGGTTTTGGTTGAACCGTGACCACTCTCCGTCCTTAGTCACCTGTTGACGAAGTCGGAGGGGTCGGGCTCCGCCCGTAAAGACGTGAAGTAAGAAGTACCGAGGAGACTCGGAGATTACCCTGAGTCGGGACCAACGAAAGGAACATTAGGCGACCAATTGTGAGTGAAGTGACCCGAAAAGGGGAAAGTACGGAGTGAAACTGCCGAGTTGAGAAGAGGGTGTCTGTGACGATCTTTGATGCAGGATCACAGACGAGAGTCCCCTTAGGTTTTATTTTATCCTTGACAAGGCATACATAAACAGTCTGTCTAAAATTTTACATCGAAGTAGCTTTCTTTTGTACTGTCCATCTTGTAATTTATCTCTCGGACCTCCGCAAGAAGCGTAACTCCTCACCCTGCGGGTCGAGGGACCACCCTGCCGTCCCTACGGCGGGGCCGACTCTCTTCATCCCCCTGGAACGATAACCAGGAGTTCCCCGGACCGACCAACCAGACGGAAGAACGACCAAACACCTCAAAAGGTCACAAACAAAATATGTATTAAAGGTCCCCAAAATCAACATGCATCATTCTCCTTATTCTATTTCATACAGATAAGATAAAAACACTTTCACCTTCAGAGTTATTGGAAATATTCATACTTCTTAAGGACTCTGGTTTTCTAAACTCTTAAAGACTAATTTAAGTTCCCAAGGATCCAAGATCTAAAGTACCTATACATTTTGTTTTACTTTAGTTTCTAAAAATTTCCACCAGAGTTATTCTAACGAATTTTAGTTTCTGTCGTATTTTGTTTTCGTAGGTGAGTATTAAATAGTGTTGGTTCCTTCTTCGTTTTACAGAGTCTTCAACGTCAGGAAAATCGAGTCAAGTCAGCGCAGACTGAGAAACGCTGGGGTACCTGACGTCGTGTGGTCCGAAGGGACAGGTAGTGGTTGAGGGTCTCGAATGAGTTTGAGTGTAGGTGACTCAACCACTACGGTAGGTTGGTAGAGTAGGAGACAGTAGGGGAAGAAGGGACGGAAGTTAGAAAGGGTCGTAGTCCCAGAAAAGGTCACTCAGTCGAGAAGGGTAGTCCACCGGTTTCATAGCCTCGAAGTCGAAGTCGGAGTCAGGAAGGTTACTTATAAGTCCTGACCAAAGGAAATCCTACCTGACCAACTTAGAGGGACGTCGGGTTCCCTGAGAGTTCTCGGAAGAGGTTGTAGTGTCAAGTTTTCGTAGTTAAGAAACTGTGTCAGGAAATTCTACATATTTATATCGTAATATGTTTAAAGTGGAGGTCACAAAAAAAAGTAAAAAGAATTAAGTGAGACCGGGATATTTCTCAGTTAAAATGTATTCATGGGTGACTCTCTGGTCACACACTTTTGAGGACGAGAACAAGGGTGCATACTGTTGCCACTAAAATTTGAGTGTTATTGACCGGGTATCATTTCTCTCATATTTTAAAACAACTCACTTTAAGAAAAGTTTAAATAAGATACCCAAACGTCTCTTTCCGTAGAAAAGTGTGAACTGGACACCTTAGTTCAACGAACAGAGTACATCCTGTAACGCGGTGTATATGGGTCCAAGACCCTGTGTATGTGTTGTACTACAACGTTATTCCGGGGACTCCTCGCGACACTGTCGTCCTCGAACGACGACCAAGACAACTTACGGATTCAAAAGGGGGTAAAAAAACAAATTGGGTCTCCGACAACACTATCCAAAAAAAAAAAATTAGTGATTTATTTATTTTATAACCCAGGTTAGAACTGTCTAAACCTGTGTGACTGTCGTAATGAGTGAGAGACTCCTAAACACTCGGGCTCTAAACTCCCCCGGTACCCGTCCCAGGAGACAAGGAGGAGTCAAGAGGTCCCTACTCATCTTGTAAAGAGGTCCTAAACCACGAGTCGGTGGTCCGGATATCTTTGTGTCCTCGGAGAGACTTTGTCCCTTCCAAGAGATACACTCTTCTTTAGTAAGTGTGGGGACAACACAACCACATGAAGTTGTGTCGACAGAGATCTGTCTTACTAAAGGGTTTGTCGGTAGGCAGGTTTGCGTCACGAGTGACTTAGAGTTTAGGGGTTTCCTTTTCAAATGTCAATAGTCACCGTGTAGGAAGGGTCCTACCTATATTCTGTCTAGATCGAAAGACGTCCCGGTCCTTCGTACCTGACGTCCTCTCTCGTTCGCGAGAGTGTCGGATTAGTTAGAGTGTCTCGTCTACCTATGCCGTTAATCACGTTTTTGTTAAAACGGTTCTTATAATTGTGAAGAAATCAAATAGTTCTTCCCCACTTTAAAGATCAGTTATTAAGAGATTTAAATATCGTGGCAATGACCACTCCTCGACCCATGTCCTAGAGGTCAGGACACGACAACACACCGGGTTACTCTATTAATCATCTCCGTTTCTTAACCCAAGAAGTATGTGTAGTTCGTTTTGTACCCTAACTCTTGTTTTCTCAAAAGATAAATTATACACGAGGTTGAGAAGACTTTATCATCTCACTAATAAAACAAAACTGTGTTCAACAGGTCTTTCAACGATATTAAGAATGAAACCGTTTGGATCCCTATCGAATTACTAGGTCCCGTCTCCAACTCTTTATGACAGACATTTCCTGATCTCTCATTTATAAGTATAAAATCTGAATCCTCGGAACACCAGAGAAAGGGTTGGTAAGATTAAGATGACGATATCGTATTTTCCTCGGTATCTATTATACATTTTCTGTCCCGTACCGATACAAAGTTATTTTGAAATAAATGTTATGTCCATCGTCTTGTCTGAACTGGGTACCCAGTATCGAACGGTTAGTGGCTAGGTCACGTGACTAAGACAACCAACGAGGGGAGACTATAGTACATATTTTTTATAAAAGAAAAAGGTTTTAATCTCGTGAATAATCTTAGTGGTTTGAATTTTTGTCCGTCACAAAGATCTTAGTGATTTTCTGCAGTAAAAGGGTGTTACCAAGGACTAAAAAAAAAAAAAAAGATGAGTGTTGTACCTTTATACGTCTTCTGCAAAAAGGGAAACTCATTAGAGTGAATAGTCGGTTCAGAAGGAGAAGGGGGGCCAGGAGGAGGAAGAGAAGGACACGGGGAGGAGGGAGAGGATCGAGTAAAGAGAGGAAGCGCAAGAAAGGAAAGAACGTGTCAGGAGGATAAGGGAAAGGTATGAAGTTGAAGTGAAACCAGTTTATCTTACAACACCGTATCAGATTGGTGGATTAGTTCTCGACTCACAATTTCGATAGTGGGACCACCATCCATCCCTATTTTGTCACTTACAGTTCCGGTTTTGCCGTCGACGCAAAATTCTCAACTTTCTCTACAACCCTCTAGATGACTGACACCGGTCATTGTACCCGAGGGACACGGAGTCAAATTAATAGTCATTACATTGCTATCCTTACAGAGAATCATAGATGGAATATACCAACAATATATCTAACCCAAACAGTACATTTCCCGGAACCTGTCACGAGTGTGTATTTCGAGTGCTTATTTCATTCCTATGAAGAAGTATGTTAAAGTCAAGTTATAACTTGACCTGGTAGTTTTTTATTTTATTTTATTTCCTTTAATTCTTCCATAAATCCAATCCTCCTTCTTTATTTTGACGGGGATGAACAACAAGTCAACGGTTCAGTACAGACTGAGAAACGGTGGAGTACCTGACGTCGTGTGGTCCGAAGTCTCAGGAAATGATAGAGGACCTCAAACGAGTTTGGGTACCGGTAACTCGACCACTACGGTAGGTTTGTAGAGTATGAGACGACATGTGCAGAGGAGGGTGGGAGTTATAAAGTATCGTAGTCACAAAAAGGTTACTCAACTGAGAAGCGTAGTTGACCGGTTTAATAACCTCGAAGTCGAAGTCGTAGTCAGGAAGGTTACTTATAAGTCCCAACTAAAGGAAATCCTAACTAATCAACCTACAGGAACGTCAGGTTCCCTGAGAGTTCTCAGAAGAGGTTGTGGTGTCGAGTTTTCGTAGTTAAGAAGTCACGAGTCGGAAGAAATACCAGGTTGAGAGTGTAGGCATGTACTGATGACCTTTTTGGTGTCGAAACTGATACAGTTTCACTACAGAGACGAAAAGTTATGTGACAGATTCCAACAGTATTTAAAAGAAGGTCTCCGAAGACCAAGTTCTACCGCCTCATCTTCCTGTGCACGAGGAGAGGAGACTCTCATGGTGTTGACGTTAGTCGACGACTTGTTGTCCGACTAGCTGTCCTCCTACGACCTTGGGTGCCTTCTCTCTCTCTCTCTCTCTCTCTCTCTCTCTCTCTCTACGGGGTACGTGTTTCTGTTTCTTCGACGCCACTCTCGTCACCTTCCCCGTGTCAGCACCCTTTGAGCCCGGTGAGTGGGGGCCTCCGCACTGGGCGTCTGACCCGCTGTCGTCGGGCTTTCCTCAAGAGGGTGACACCCCTACCGGACTTGGGGTGTAGTCCGAAGGGTCGGACCCTAGACTGTTCCTGACCCTTAGGGGTCGTCTAGACGTGAACTCCCAGTCGCCCTAAACTGAAATCCTGAAGGTCCCCTGATCTCCTCTGTCTCTGAGGGGAAGACTCCCGTGTTTGGTTGAAGACACACGTGGTTCTGGGTCTCCTCCCCTCGTCTCTGGGGTGTCCTCTGACTTGGTCTTGGTCGACGGTCTCAACCTCCCAAGGCCACCTCCGCACCCAGCCGTCCCCGAGGTGTGTCCCGACCCTACGACCTTCCAGGGGAAACCACATTTCAGAGAACCTCCAGTGGCATTAAGGATGTTATCTGGGGTCCCGACCCAGTGGAGTCCGGTTTGTTGATGGTCCCTCCCACACGTTAGGGTGGGTAGTCGTCTTTTAACCTAATTTCGAAATATTAGTGTCTTTTGATCAGTTAAATTAGTGTGATCCTGGTGTCGGAACTGATTGAGTTACTTTGGTTCGGTACGGAGGCCCCGTTGGGTTCTGCCCGCCCAGTACCACCTCTCCAGACTGTCTTACACCAGGTAACCTCTTCCCTTACCGTTCGGTGAAGTCATAAGAACGGAACTCTTGGGGTACTTGTCATCCTTTTCCGTTTTACTATCCTATGGTTTTCTCCTTGAGGGGTCCAGTCATCCACAGGTTATACGATGACCTCTAGTCGCCTCTTTATTGAGGTCTTTCTTACTTTCCTACCTCGGTTTAGTTTTTGTTATGGGTCGACACCTACACTGACCACTACTATCTTCGTTCTAGGCTACGACATTTCTCGTTATAACGTATCCTTGGACCTTACAGTCCAGGTACTTAGTTCCGTTTAACCTTCACCAGTTTGTTCTCTACCGTTCCCACTTGTAGCTGTAAGATCCTTAGTCGCTTGATTTTACCTGACCTTACCCACTTAAATTGAGTCTACCGGTAATGTAGATGATGACACCCGTCCATAGGGAGTCTTCTTTACCTCATCGGTAGTACCAGTTGTTTTCTCAGGCTTTACGTCATGAACCTACGTTAGAGTTTTTACTGTCTTACTAGAGACAAGCAGAGGTTCCGTTTGGTAAGTTATAGTATCAATAGGTTCAGATACGGGGTTGGTCATTGCGACTTCTTTGACTTCAACTTACCAAAATGTTTCTGGATGTTCTAGAAAATCTTGATTGTGGGTTTTCTCTACAGGAAAAGTAATATCCCCTGACCTTACGTTTTGATCCTTCAGTTCTTTGTGGACCTCATTGTCCGTGTAAACCGGAACCTTACGTCTTATTTCGTCCCGTTTCTGATTATCTCAAAACGGTTCTTTTACGTGACCAGTATCGTTTGTGGGAGAAGGTTGTTGTGTTCTCTTCTGAGATGTGTACCTGTAGTGGTCTACCAGTTGTGGTTTTAGTCTAACGAATATAAGAAACGTCAGTTTCTATCTCTACGAGATACGTCGGTTGTTTTTGTTCTGACCCTCGACTGACACCGAGTCTAGTACTTGAGGAATAACGGTTTAAGTCTGAATTTAACTTCTTTCATCCCTTTTGACGATCTGGTAAGTCCATACTGGATTTAGTTTAGGGAATACTAATATGTCACCTTCACTCTTTATCTAAATTCCCGGATCTAGACTATCTATCTCACGGACTACTTGATACCTTACTCCAAGTACTGTAACATGTACCCTGTCCCTAGTTCTGGTAGGGGTACCTTTTCTTTACGTTTTGTCGTTTTACCGACAGACCCCTCCGGAGTGTTTATCGACACTTTTCTTGTCTCCACTTTTCGTTTCCTCTTTTCCTTTCTACATTCGTAGACTTACGTCTCAAGGTTTCTTATCGTTCTTCTCTATTCTTTCGGAAGAAGTCGCTAGTTACGTTTCTTTATCTCCTTTTCTTACCTTACCCTTTCTGATCTCTAGAGAAGTTCTTTTAATCTCTATGGTTCCCTTTTAAAGTACGTTTCTACCCGAGTTATTTCCTGTCTTTACCAGACCTGGATTGTCTTCGTCTTCTATAATTCTTCTCCACCGTTCTTATGTACCTTCTTGACATGTTTTTTCTAGAAGTGCTGTGTCTATTAGTACTACTACACTAGTGATTAGATGTCGGTCTGTAGAACCTTTCACTTCAGTTCACCCGGAATCTTTCGTAGTGATGCTTGTTTCGATCACCTCCACTACCTTAAGGTCAACTCGACAAAGTTTAGGACTTTCTACTACGACACTTTCACGACGTGAGTTATACGGTCGTTCAAACCTTTTGAGTCGTCACCGGTATCCTGACCTTTTCCAGTCAAACGTAAGGTTAGGGTTTCTTTCCGTTACGGTTTCTTACGAGTTTGATGGTGTGTTGAAGTGAGTAGAGTGTACGATCATTTCGTTACGAGTTTTAAGAGGTTCGGTCTGAAGTCGTTATGTACTNGTCGTTCAAACCTTTTGAGTCGTCACCGGTGTCCTGACCTTTTCCAGTCAAACGTAAGGTTAGGGTTTCTTTCCGTTACGGTTTCTTACGAGTTTGATGGTGTGTTGACGTGAGTAGAGTGTACGATCATTTCGTTACGAGTTTTAAGAGGTTCGGTCTGAAGTCGTTATGTACTTCACACTTGAGGGACTACAAGTTCGACCAAAATCTTTTCCGTCTCCTTGGTCTGTAGTTTAACGGTTGTAACCGACCTAGTACCTTTTTCGTTCTCTCAAGGTCTTTTTGTAGATAAAGACGAAATAACTGATACGGTTTCGGAAACTGACACACCTAGTGTTCTTTGACACCTTTTAAGACTGTCTCTACCCTTATGGTCTGGTGGACTGGACGGAGAACTCTTTGGATATACGTCCAGTCCTTCGTTGTCAATCTTGACCTGTACCTTGTTGTCTGACCAAGGTTTATCCTTTTCCTCATGCAGTTCCGACATATAACAGTGGGACGAACAAATTGAATATACGTCTCGTGGAGTACTCTTTGCGACCTGACCTTCTTTGTGTTCGACCTTAGTTCTAACGGCCCTCTTTATAGTTATTGGAGTCTATACGTCTACTGTGGTGGGAAT
Source organism: Capra ibex (assembly GCA_006410555.1). Lineage (NCBI taxonomy): Eukaryota > Metazoa > Chordata > Mammalia > Artiodactyla > Bovidae > Capra > Capra ibex. The sequence goes on from SJYO01020080.1 coordinate 132,835,529, forward strand.
ACCGTGTTTCACTTCTCCTCGATTTTTCGGAGAACTACTTTCACTTTCTCCTCTCACTTTTTCAACCGAATTTCGAGTTGTAAGTCTTTTTCTTCTAGTACCGTAGGCCAGGGTAGTGAAGTACCCTTTATCTATCCCTTTGTCACCTTTGGCACAGTCTGAAATAAAACCCCCCCGAGGGTTTAGTGACGTCTACCACTGACGTCGGTACTTTAATTTTCTACGAATAAGGAACCTTCTTTTCAATACTGGATGGATCTATCATATAAGTTTTCGTCTCTGTAATGAAACGGCTGAGTCCAGGCAGATCAGTTCCGACCAAAAAGGTCACCAGTACATACCTACACTCTCAACCTGACACTTCTTCCGACTAGCGACTTCTTAACTACGCAAACTTGACACCACAACCTCTTCTGAGAACTCCCAGGGAACCTCACGTTCCTCTAGACCGATCAGGTAAGACTTCCTCTAGTCGAGACCCTAAAGAAACCTTCCTTACTACGACTTCGACTTTGAGGTCATCAAACCGGTGGAGTACGTTTCTCAACTGAGTAACCTTTTCTGAGACTACGACCCTCTCTAACCCCCGTCCTCCTCTTCCCCTGCTGGGTCCTACTCTACCGACCTATCGTAGTGCCTGAGCTACCTACACTCAGACTCACTTGAGGCCCTCTACCACTACCTGTCCCCCCGGGTCGCACGACACTAAGTAGCCCAGCGTTTCTCAACTTGTGCTGACTCACTGACTTGACTTGACTTTACTTGACTGGACCCGTTCCGGGACGGGTATTCCCGTTCTGGGTCAAAAGAGTGGTCAGGGAGGGTAGTTCTTCGAGTGTGTTCAGAGAGTCGGAGTGGGTAGTCTCCCGTCTGTCTTCGTCGTGTTTCTTCGTCAGAGTGTCACCGATTTTGTTTTTGGTATAATGTCTTTCAATTAGTACTACTTTTTCGTATTTCAATACAGGGTCTGTTTCCCTGTTCTATTTGGGGGTCTTTTTCTTGATTTTCTTCACCTCTATCCGTTCGAAGGTCTTTTTCTTAAGTCTTATTACTATCACTTCTACTAGGTCCTAGAGGTATTTTGTCACCTCCGTTTCTAACTCTTCTACGTTCATTGCAAACGGTTTCTGGATCTTCTTGATTTCTACTTTCTCGTCTCTACTTATTCTGTGATGTTCCTAGGTCTCGTCTTCGCGACTCCGTCTTGTCTACTTGCTGGACCTCCTGTCTCACGACCTTTAGTGACGACGTCTTGTGTTATGTCTTTTTTCTTACTTTCATTTACTTCTGTCGTCGTGAAAGTGTCGTAGTAGGAAGTCCTAAACTTTGTCGAGTTGACCTTAAGGTAGTGGAGGTGATGGAAACAAGCACCACTACGAAAATTCCGGGTGAACTCAAGTGTAAGGTTCTACAGACCGAGATCTAATCACTAGTGTAGTAGTAGTAATAGACCCAACACTTCTAGAAAAAACATGTCAAGAAGACACACAAGAACGGTGGAGAAGAATTATAGAAGACGAAGACAATCCAGGTCTGGTAAAGACAGGAAATAGCTCGGGTGGAAACGTACTTTACAAGGGAACCATAGAGATTAAAAGAACTTCTCTAGAGATCAGAACGGGAAGACAACAAAAGGAGATAAAGAAACGTAACTAGTGACTTCTTCCGAAAGAATAGAGAAGAACGATAAGAAACCTTGAGACGTAAGTCTACGAATATAGAAAGGAAAAGAGGAAACGAAAAGAGGAGAGAAGAAAAGTGTCGATAAACATTCCGGAGGGGTCTGTCGGTAAAACGAAAAAACGTAAAGAAAAGGTACCCCTACCAGAACTAGGGACAGAGGACATGTTACAGTGCTTGTCTAGATCTGGGAATTTAGATAAAGAGTGAAGGTGACATATTAGTATTCCCTAAACTAAATCTAGTATGGACTAAACTAAATCCAGTATGGACTTACCAGATCCCCGAAGGGACCACCGAGTCTCCAATTTCACAGACGGAGGTTACGCCCTTTGGGCCCAAGTTAGGGACCCAACCCTTCTAGGGGACCTCTTCCTTTACCGTTGGTGAGGTCATAAGAACGGACCTCTTAGGGTACCTGTCTCCTCGAACCATCCGATGTCAGGTACCGTAGTGTTTCTCAGTCTGTGCTGACTCACTGAAGTGAACTATGAACTATGAACTTACCAGATCACCATAAGGGATGAAAGACGTTAAACTCAGACTCGAACCATTATTCCTCAAGTACTAGACTCGGTGTCAGTCGAGGATCAGAACAAAAACAACTGACATATCTCGAAGAGGTTAAAAACGACGTCTTTTATATTAGTTAGACTAAAACCACAACTGGTAGACCAACTACAGGTACACATCTCAGAAGAGAACACAACAACCTTCTCCCACAAACGATACTGGTCACGTAAAAGAACCGTTTTGAGATAATCAGAAAAACGGGACGAAGTAAGGTGTAAGGTTCCGGTTTAAACGGACAATGAGGTCCACAAAGAACTGAAGGATGAAAACGTAAGATCAGGGGATATTACTTTTCCTGTAGAAAAAACCCACAATCAAGATTTTCCGGAACATCCAGAAGTATTTTGGCAAGTTGAAGTCGAAGAAATCGCAATGACCAACTCCGTATCTGAACCTATTGACACCATGACTTACCAAACGGAACCTCTCCTTGTCTCTAGTAAGACAGCAAAAACTCTAACGTAGGTTCATGACGTAAAGCCTGAGAAAACAACTGGTACTACCGATGAGGTAAAGAAGACTCCCTAAGGACGGACGTTATCATCTATATTACCAGTAGACTCAATTTAGGTGAGTAAGGTCAAGTAAGATCAAACGACTAAGGATCTTACAGCTGCAAATGGGAACGGTAGAGGACAAACTGGTGAAGGTCAAACGGAACTAAGTACCTGGACTGTAAGGTCCAAGGATACGTTATAACGAGAAATGTCGTAGCCTAGAACGAAGATAGTGGTCAGGGTAGGTGTCGACCCATAACAAAAACGAAACCGAGGTAGGGAAGTAAGAAAGACCTCAATAAAGAGGTGACTAGAGGTCATCGTATAACCCGTGGATGACTGGACCCCTCAAGGAGAAAGTCATAGGATAGTAAAACGGAAAAGGATGACAAGTACCCCAAGAGTTCCGTTCTTATGACTTCACCAAACGGTAAAGGAAGAGGTTACCTGGTGTAAGACAGTCTGGAGAGGTGGTACTGGGAGGGCAGAACCCAACGGGGTGCCCGTACCGAACCAAAGTAACTCAGTCTGTTCCGACACTAGGATCACACTAATCTAACTGATCAAAAGACACTAATACCAAAGTCACACAGACGGGAGACTATGGGAGAACGTTGTGGATGGTAGAATGAACCCAAAGAGAATGGAACCCACAGCCCATAGAGAAGTGCCGAGGAGGTCGTTTCGTGCCGGCAACGAGGAATGGAACCTGCTCCCCATAGAGGAATGGCGGCGGGAAGGACTGGAAGTTACACCCTATCGAGGAGATCCGGGAGGACGTGGACGCGTCGATGACGAGGACCAAGGTTTAACCCCTTCCGGAGGTAGTTCCGACATAAAACACTGGTCCGAATAAATTGTATATAGGTCTCATGTAGTACACTTTACGGCTCGACCTACTTGATGTTCTACCTTAGTTCTAACGACCCTCTTTATAGTTGTCGAAGTCTACACGTCTACTTTGTAACATCCAGTTGATATAAAGTTAATATATATATATATATAATTAAAGAAGGTTCCTCGTTCACAGAATGAAAGTACCGACGTCAATGGCAGACGTCACTAAAACTTCGGGTCCTTTTCTTTTGGAGGTGACAAAGGTCCAAAAGAGATAAATAAACGGTACTTCACTACCCTAACCCACGGTGCTAGAATGAAAAAACTTACAACTTAAAATTGCGTCGAAAAGTGAGAGGAGAAAGTGGAAGTAGTTCTACGAAAAATCAAGAAGAAACGAAAGACGGTAATCCCATCATAGTAGAAGTGAGATCTCTCAGGTACCTTTCTCCTCGGACCGCCCGATGTCAGGTGCCCCAGTGTTTCTCAGCCTGTGCTGACTCGTTCAAGTGAAGTGAAATGAACATCCGCTGTAATACCAGACCTGTCTTTTGGACTACCTTAGATGTTTTTTTCGATGATCTTGATAATTCACTCGAATCAGACCCAACGTTCTATTTTCTAGCTATATGTTTTTTTTTAGTCAACACAAAGAGATATGACCGTTATTTATTGACCTTCAGTCTTAATTTTTTTTTTTGGTAGTATACGTTACCTTATTTTGGAACATTAATAAATCCCGATTTAGACTGTTATCACCTCCCCTACCTTAAGGTCAACTCGCTAAAGTTTAGGACTTTCTACTACGACACTTTCACGACGTGAGTTATACGGTCGTTTAAACCTTTTGAGTCGTCACCGGTGTCCTGACCTTTTCCAGTCAAACGTAAGGTTAGGGTTTCTTTCCGTTACGGTTTCTTACAAGTTTGATGGCGTGTTAACGTGCGTAGAGTGTACGATCATTTCATTACGAGTTTTAAGAGGTTCGGTCCGAAGTCGTTGTGCACTTGACACTTGAGGGACTACAAGTTCGACCAAAATCTTTTCCGTCTCCTTGGTCTCTAGTTTAATGGCTGTAGGCGACCTAGTACCTTTTTCGTTCTCTCAAGGGGTCTTTTTGTAGATAAAGACGAAATAACTGATACGGTTTCGGAAACTGACACACCTAGTGTTCTTTGACACCTTTTAAGACTTTCTCTACCCTTATGGTCTGGTGGAGTGGACGGAGAACTCTTTAGACATACGTCCAGGCCTTCGTTGTCAATCTTGACCTGTACCTTGTTGTCTGACCAAGGTTTATCCTTTTTCTCATGCAGTTCCGACATATAACAGTGGGACGAATAAATTGAATATACGTCTCATGGAGTACTCTTTACGACCTGACCTTCTTCATGTTCGACCTTAGTTCTAACGGCCCTCTTTATAGTTATTGGAGTCTATACGTCTACTATGGTGGGAATACCGTCTTTCACTTCTCCTTGATTTTTCGGAGAACTACTTTCACTTTCTCCTCTCACTTTTTCAACCGAATTTCGAGTTGTAAGTCTTTTACTTCTAGTACCGTAGGTCAGGGTAGTGAAGTACCTTTTATCTGCCTCTTTGTCACCTTTGTCACAGTCTGAAATAGAAAAACCCGAGGGTTTAGTGACGTCTACCACTGACGTCGGTACTTTAATTTTCTACGAATAAGGAACCTTCCTTTCAATACTGGTTGGATCTATCATATAAGTTTTCGTCTCTGTGAGACGGTTGTTGTCAGGTAGATCAGTTCCGATACCAAAAAGGTCACCAGTACATGCCTACACTCTCAACCTGACACTTCTTTCGACTCGTGGTTTCTTAACTACGAAAACTTGACACCACAACCTCTTCTGAGAACTCTCAGGGAACCAGACGTTCCTCTAGGTTGGTCAGGTAAGATGTCCTCCGGTCAGGACCCACAAGAAAACTTCCTGACTACAATTTCGACTGTGAGGTTATCAAACCGGTGGAGTACACTTCTCAACTGAATAACCTTTTCTGAGACTACGACCCTCCCTAACCCCCGTCCTCGTCTTCCCCTGTTGTCTCCAACTCTACCGACCTACCGTAGTGGCTGAGTTACCTGCACTCAAACTCACTTATGGCCCTCAACCACTACCTGTCCCTCCGGACCGCAGGACCTTAAGTACTCCAGTGTTTCTCGACCTGTGCTGACTCTCTCACTTGACTTTGACTTGACTTTAGACTGTTTACACGTTCTTGACGCGTCACTTTTGATATGTATTTATAAAGACTCTCTTGTTTGTCGGACTTGTTTACTCCTCGACACAGGACAAGGGTTCAGATTTCTACGTCACAATAATTTTACGGTTAAGAAACAGTGTACTAAATAATTCGATTTCGTTAGGGTCAGTTTTAGGTCGTAAAAAAAGAAAAAAACCATCTTTGACTCTTTGACCTAGATTTGAAGTTTCTTTACTTTTCTGTGTAGTCTGGGGGTTTTAGTAGTCCTACGGAGACTTCTTCTATGTCAATCTTCTGTATCTAATGGACGTCTGAATAAAACACTTTCACTCTCAGGGAGTCAGTACAGACTGAGAAACGCTGGGGTACCTGATACGTCAGGTACCTTAAGAGGTCCGTTCTTATGACCGCAACCATCGGAAAAGGAAGAGGTCCCCTAGAGGGGTTGGGTCCCTAACTTGGGTCCAGAGGGCGTAACGTCCACCTAAGAAATGGTTGACTCGGTCGTCCCTTCGGAATAATACCTCAAAAGTATCAGTTCTGTCACATCAAAACCACTTTTCAAACCATCTCGTTGTTTTATCTTTTAGGTCTTTACTGTGTGTACACATACCAGTTGACCAAAAACTGTTTCTAATTTTCCCTTAAGTCACCTCCTTGGTATTAGAAAAGTTGTTTCCCATGATGTTATTACCCTTTATATAAAAAATTTTCACTTTTCATTTTTGTTAAAACTACATATTGAGCTAGGAAACATAGTATATTTTTTAATTAAGTTTTACCTAGAACCTAAATTTATATTTAGGATTTTGATATTTCGAAGATTTCCTTTTCTATCCTCCTGTAAGAATACTGAAACTGAATCCGTTTATATTGTGACTTTCGTTCTAGAAATTTTCTTTCTTTTAATTAAACCTAAATGGTCTTAGTTCTTGAAGAAAGACGACAAATTTCTTGTCACAATTCTCTTACTTTTACATTCGGTATCTCACTGTCCTTTACTGACGTCCAGTGTGTAGACTGCGTACCGAACACTGGTATTATGTACTTTCTGAGAGTTTTGAGTTATTATTCTTTTGTTTCTTGAGTTATTTTAACCCATTTTCTTGTCTGTGTAGGATATCCTTCCATATGCCTTCGTTTGGTATACTTGTGTGTGAGTCGGTTTACGTTAAGTAATGTCCTTGCGTCAAATGTTAGTACAACTCTATAATACTGTATGGAGACTCTTACGAACTTTACTTCTTGTGACTGGTATAGGGTACTACTGTTCTTACACTCCGTTGTCCTTTGGAGCCCGTGACCCAACCCTTACACTTTGTCAGGTGCAGGACACTCCTTGTCAAACGGTCAAAGAATATTTCAATTTGATTATGGATACTATGCTCTTCAATGAAATAGGGATCCTTAAGTGGGTTTTCTTTACTTTATACAGATATTTTTTCGTACGTATATTTGCGAGCATCGTAAAAATAGATACTGTTAGGGTTTGACCTTTCTTGGGTTTATAGGTAGTCTACGAATTGTTTGTTTGACGTGATATCCGTGTTTCCAATATAACACGTTATTACTTACCTTACTTGTACCTATTTGGACTTACATAGGAAGAAAGTACGGGTCCCTTTCTTCCGTCCTTTTTTCGTTCATGTAAGACTTAGTAAGATAAACGTACTTTAAGATCTTGTTCTACGAATGAGGTACCTTCCTTTCAATACTGGTTGGATTTGTCGTATAATTCTTCGTCTCTGTAATGAAACGGTGGTTTCCAGGTAGATCAGTTCCGATACCAAAAAGGTCACCAGTACATACCTACACTCTCAACCCGTTATTTCTTTCGACTCGTGGCTTCTTAACTACGAGAACTTGACACCACAACCCCTTCTGAGAACTCTCAGGGAACCTGACGTTCCTCTAGGTGGGTCAGGTAGCATTTCCTCTAGTCAGGACCCACAAGTAACCTTCCTGACTACAACTTCGACTTTGAGGTTATGAAACCGGTGTACTACACTTCTCGACTGAGTAAACTTTTCTGGGACTACGACCCTTTCTAACTCCCGTCCTCCTCTTCCCCTGCTGCCTCCTACTGTGCCGACCTACTGTAGTGGTTGAGCTACCTGTACCCAAACCCACTCGAGGCCCTCAACCACTACCTGTTCCTTCGGACCGCACGACGTCAGGTACCCCAGCGTTACTCAGTCTGCGTTGACTCGTTGACTTGACTTGACTTGACCTTGTACTTTCGACTAGATCTCCCTGTCTTTTGTCATTCGCCAAAGTGCCCCTGTCACTGCCCTCTCTCGCCCTTCCCCCTCTCGCTCCCTTCAAATGTCCTCCGTGCGCCTTCGGCGACCCACCTACACGGTGCAAGACTCAAAACCCACAAAGACACAGACACAGGATAAACATAGACCGTATGCACATTTTGAAATAGTTTGACATGTGAAATGTATCAAGGGTCCACCACGATCGTCCTTTCTTGTAAGGACGGCTGCGTCCTCTGTAATCTCTACGCTCGGCCTGGGGACCCAACCCTTCTAGGGAACCTCTTTCCCAGAAGAGAACGGACCTCTTAGGACACCTGTGACGTCGGACCACCGATGTCAGGTATCCCACCGGTTCTCAGTCTGTGTTGACTCCGTACACGTGTGTGCATACCAAATAACATATAGTCAATATGGAGTTATTTCGACAATTTAAAAACCATCAAGTAACATTATTTAACATATCCAAGAGTATTATACATAAAGACTCACAGTTTATATGAAAAGTAAAACACAAAAAAATTATGTTTGAAACCTACTTAAGACAAGAAATAAGAGAAAAAAATAGGGTACAGTGACATAATCGCCGAGCGGTCCGTCGAATTACCGTTTCTTTTTAACTTTCACTTTCAACGAGTCAGCACAGACTGAGACGTCGCGGTGCCTAACATTGAGCGGTCCGAGGAGGCAGGTGCCCTAAGAGGTCCGTTCTCATGACCTCACCTAACGGTAAGGGAAGAGACCCCCTAGAAGGGCTGGGTCCCTAGCTGGGTCCAGAAGGACGTGACGCGCGTGTAACACCCTACCAAGACCAGACTCGGGGGTCCCTTCGGGAGTCACCGTTTCCCAGACGGACATTACGTCCTCTGTGCCCAAACTGGGGACCCAGTCCTTCTAGGAAACCTCTTTTCTTTCCGTTAAGTGGGATCATAATAACGGACCCTTTGGGTCCTGTCTCCTCGGACCGTCCCCTGTCAGGAACCCCAACGGTTCTCAGTCTGCAATTGAATCGTTGCTTTGTTGTGAAATCATATATACTTTCAGAGTCGTTTAAGAAAAATATCATTCTACCCCATATTTTTGTGTGTGATCATTTATATCATTCATATCGTAGGTATAAAATCGTCCTGGTCCTCTACGATTTACCATTGGTTCGAAGACGTGTTTATAGATAAATTTTACACAGTGGTTGGTAAACATAAGAAAAAAGTACTTGAAGAACAAGTAATAGAATCAGACGAAAATAAAACCATTTATCCTAAATCAAATTTCACGTTTATATTATATATTCTATGGTTCTGGTAGAATTGCTACTGTCTTAGATGAGATACAAACATCGCGTACAGAACACCTCAATTTCAGAATACAATTATAGACAATTTACAGTTCTTCACTTTATCAAAGTAACAAAGATAATGATTTCACTTTCTAACAGACAAGTAACATACTTTAATCTATGAAACGAATTCATTTTTATAAACCTTAAAAATATTAAAAAGTAAAGTAACAACGACAAGTCAGTGGTTAAACACAGGTCGAGAAACGCTGGGGTACCTGACGTCGGACGATCCGAAGGGACGGTAGTGGTTGAGGGTGTCGAACGAGTTTGAGTAGAGGTGACTCAACCACTACGGTAGGTTGGTAGAGTAAGAGACAGTAGGGGAAGATGAGGACGGGAGTTAGAAAGGGTCGTAGTCCAGTCTCAGTCGAGAAACGTAGTCTACCGGTTTCATAGACTCGAAGTCGTCGTGGTCCTGGGTCCCACCAGTAAAATAATTCGTACGGGTCTATAAGGTTCGTGTCATCTAGTGTGCAAAATTTTTCAAGTTCATCGTAAATATCATCTCCTTCACAACAATAGGGGTCGAGTTCATATTGTCACTGTACTTTTTGACAGCAGACAGAACAGTAATATTCTTATTTTACTAAGTGTGAATTTGTTTATTTTACGTGGTGGTTCTTTCTCTGAGTCCTGTGTCCCTTCTCTGACCACCAACGGGGTCCCCTACCTGCCTAACCCCTCCACACCTCTCCCTCCGACCCCAATCGTCCACTTTCGTAGATATACGTTGTAGTTACTTGTCGTTCCAGGATGTACATCGTGTCTCTTGATAGGAACTGTGAGATGTTGGTTGACGTTACCTTTTCTTATAGATATGTGTTTTTCTCACGTAATTATATATGTACATATTAACTTAGTGAAACGACAGGTCGTCTTTAATTGTCTTATAACATTTCGTTGAGGTGAAATTATTCTTGTTTTTTTATTGACTTGATTTTGGTCACGCCGTGTAGTCCTGAAGGCACCCTATTCCCAGAGTGAGGTGTGATGTGGGGGTCGTGCTGAGGCGTACCAGACCGTAGTGACTAGGGAAATAATTGAATGTTCATGCATAGAGAATCTCGTTATGGTTGTAGTATGACTTAAATGAACGAGTGTCTACCAACTTAGTCAATTTCGTCACGTACATTGTGAAGGTTGTGATCCATCTTCCAAGATGACTAGGGTCTACGTCTTAAGGAGGAGATACAATATGAAAAAGAATCGACAAGTCATCTTATTAAATAAAAGTCTTAGTACGACTGTGTAAGACTGTAAACTAACCAAACTAAAATAAACTAAATTTTTGTCCTATGTACGGTCTGCAGAGATACTTGAAGTCACAAAGATCGTATCTTAATAATTAATCTACATCCAGAAGTAAACTTTTTATTCAAACGACCTAACACGGCTAACCTCACACTTAATTAAATGGCATCAGAATTTATCTCCTTAGTGGTTTACGTCAATTTAAACGTACAAGAAAAAAAGATAAAGAATTTCGAGTACGGGGATAAATCTCTGAAAAAAAAGAGGGGTCCGATTCTTCTAAAGACGGAAAAATTAAAACGGAAACACTCGTACAACGTTTATAAGATGGGGTGAGACGAGTGAGACAAGAAGTCCAGGTAACATCATCTCGGTTAAGAAACAAAGAGACGAAGAGTGGACAAGACAGATAAATAAACACATATTCTACAGTTTCCTTTTACTTTTCATTGTGGAGGTTTATGGTGGAACTTTCTCTTTTACGGTTGTTTAAGAAAAGACGTGGACTTCGAAAATTAAGAAATTAGGTGGTACCTTACAACGAATTAATGTATAAAATAATACGTATTGACTTTTAATACATGAAATCAAAGTTGTTACTATACTTTCGCGAATAACAAATATTTATTTCTCGCCGGCCAAGCAGAGATGAAAAAATGCCAATGTTTATAAACACCTTAAGAGTTTCCAAGAGAAAGATTTTAACCGAAAAATTTTTAAGAGTCTCTCTGGGTTCTTTTTGAAGTTCAAAATTATGAAAGAAACCTTTGGTCTTTTAAGTAATGAAACGTTTTAGTTCTACTACAGTGCAGTAATACCCGTTTTCGGTAACTTATCAAACCTATAAAAGTATTCAAAGTAGTATTAAAATTGTTCGAAGTGTTTCATAAATAACTACCTTTTTACAATGTCACCAACTGGATCCACTGCTTGGGAACCTCTAAGTAATATGATAAGATAGAAAAACACACACACATAAACCTGTAGTTTACACACAAATTTTTTTTGGAACCAATATACCTAAAATTGGTCTCAAAACCTCAATTATAAAGTATGTGACGTTAAGTTACTGAATCCCTATCTGAAAAAGTATCATCATTTAATCAATACGATACAAAGACTTTTACACTTTAACGTAAATTAAAAAAAGACATAAAAGACGTAAACTATTTCGAGAATAACTCTTCTTTTCTCTACCTTTGAACATCTATACTCTGAACCCAGACTTCGGTCACACCTCAGAGGGGAGAACACAGACGGAATTCACACGTACCACCCTGTGTCCACAGACACCGGCACGGCACGTCTTACTCCGGAGGGTGATTGCAGCAACGATAAGAGTACAATTCGCACAAACTCCCGTTTCGATACTTCCTCGGAATGTTCCATTCTTCAGAAACATACTCTGGACCACCTTGTTTATAAACTGTTAATTTTGACCTTCGTTTCAACCTCATCCACTCTGGGCAGGGGGGCAACTCCGCGACACCCCATCTAAACGTGGGACCTGTTTACACGTACGATTGGGTCACCGTGCCTGAGTCCCTCGATAACGTGTGTGACTTTGACAAACTTGAAAGAGTCGTAAGAGTGAATTGTCCATGACAACCAAGAAGATACTGACCTCTTTGAGGATCTCGTCGGGTACCCTGTGGTAAAGAAACCCCCCCCACCCCACATTCCCGTACTTAGTCTCCAACAGTGACAGTACTTTTGAACAAACTTGTGGTATGTTTCGTTTATAAGTTATTGTCATTTTCTTTTACGTTGTTTCTTATTTCTTTATTACACGTTGTAAATTACGTTTTATGCCAGCTCAAAGAGCCACCAGTGAGACGTTCCGTTGCCTTTTTGTTTACCTGGCGACAAAAAGTAGTTGGTGGAGTAGTCGATTATAGTCTCTTATCCCGGGGTCAGTACACGAAGACTAGCGTTATCCCTATAATCAACTTTGTCGACTGTGTCCTTCCACTGAATTGCTGAATTACGTGTTGGAACTATATCTCGTTCCTTAGTTTTACCTTAAGAACATCTTAATAAAACTATTTTACCTTAAAAACATCTTGAAAAACCTATTTAAACCTTTATGTATACTAGGTGGATTCCTCCCATTTCGTTCCTTCCAAATTTTTACAAGTAGAAAATTTGTACTTAAGGTTTGATAAAAATAAACTGTACACCTTAACAATTTGTCCATTATCATAAGACGAGTATCTGTAAAGAATTTATTCACAAGAAACATAAACTAGTCGTACACGTACCATTGTCTGATATCAAATCGGAAGCAAGTTTCTGTATGTTCATAAATCATAAATGTGATTTACCTAACGGAGTCTTCTTATCACTTATGTAAGGGAATTTTTGATTTTTTTTTTTTTTTTGAAATTCCATAGAAATAGAGGATTACAAAATCTATCCTAATTATAAGAACTTGGAGGTAACCAAAGGTGTGAGAGTACGTTTAAAGACCGAACGAAATTGTGTCGTCAGGTTAAAGACAACCGATATACCGTCCCGTATGTGTATAATTAACGAGAAAAAACTTTTATAGTGGTTCGTCAAGTCTTATGGAATAAATAACTATTATAGCACTTTTAGTTCCTGGAATTATAGTCGGTTTCTATTGTTATACCTTATCCCGTCTTGACTTACTACTTTACATACTCTAGCAGTAAAAGTGAGGTAGAACTTGGTAAACTTTTACAAAAGATGAATTCGATGCATAAAGTCTATTCGTGTCAATCTATATCTAAAGTGACTACTTCTTTATTTGAAAAAAAAATCGAGTCTTAAGGAATCCTGATTTACCATTAAATATACGTAAAATATATATTATACATGTCCGAAATTCCCAGTGTGTTGATCCCGTGTGCAATCAATGGAACCAAAAGTTTCCAATACACAGTTGAGACGTATAATGTACGGTTCCCCTATGATAGTAAAAAACGTATTACACGTTCATAATATACCGGTGTCTCTCTCTATGTTTAATCACCGTTTCACGACTCCCTTCCTCAGGTACTGTCTAAGTCTGCGTGTTCCAACTTATAATGGGCATTTGAGGGACTGAGACGATTCCGGAATCGTCGTGGCTCGCGATGCAGTACGGGTCGAAAATTTTCGAAGACTTCACGAACCTGTGGTCCTTCGAACCAGTTCCTCAAGAGGTATCGGAGACCGTTGCGGCCCTGACCATCCCCCCTATTTGCTGTGGGCCCTTCGTTGCACCTTCCAAGGAGTTTGGAGAACGTTTTACATGGTAGAAGGGCTTCTTGTTAAAACGAGTGAGGTAGTACTGGTTGTAACAAATGACTATACACGAAAAAAAAAACCAAATTTTATATAATCGTTCTACTACGACGTACTCAATTCCTCAGACTCTTAAAATAACGGTACAACTAAAGAATATGTGTGAGAAGTTAAATGACTTTTACATAAAAGTTTCTTCAATCCTCCGACCACCCTTTCTTTTTTTTAGAATAAACGTTGGGTTTAAGGGGAATTCCTTATATTCCTCAAACTGAGGAATATAATCCACAACACGAATACAATTTTTGTTTTGTTTTGTTTTGTGTGTGTGTGTGATGGGAGGTGAGATCGAAAAGGGAAATTTCAGTCTCTTCTATCCGACAAAAAGTAATGTAAAGTATCGTATAAATTAATAGGATAAATAATAAAAATTATGTACTTTAGACCAAAGATAAACTTGAGTTTTAATAAAACGATTTTACTAAAAGACTTGGGATCATTATTCGATCTTACAAATTTCCACAAAAGAGTAAATTATGTTTCTTCACATTGAAAAAGTTGTATTAAAATTCAAATGTCGTTTGGTCGACGGAGACTTCATCAAGTCGACACGAAGATTTCCTCTATCAGTGACTTATAACTTAACCCTCAAAAGATACTAGGGTAAAATCAAAGAATTCAAGCCGTAGTCCCCTCAGGTCAACGGGAGGCTCCTCAAGTAGTCCCTGGTCCCTTTTCTCCGTCCTTCTCTCACCCACTAAAGTCTTGGTTTCCTTGGGTTTGTGGGGGATTGTTCATAGTTTAGAATTTTTTCGTCGTTTTACATTTCGTTTACACTTGTTTTTATTGGTTTGTGACGTTGTGACCGGGATAGGAAATGTACTTGTAATCGCGTGGAGTGAAGTATAGGACCTCAGGTGACTCAAAATGTAACGTTCTTAAAACTTCAAATTTAAGGTCCAACCAATTAAGAATAGAAGTACCTCAAGAATATCAATACTGTATGTGTTGACTTACTCGAGTCAATAATTGAACATAAGGTAAATGTTGAATTCTTTTTTATGTCACGAATGATTCCTCAAGAACATGTCTTCCAGGTAGGGGGGGGATGAATCCAATGAAAATTACCGGAAATTTTTACATATATGTGGTCGAAATTTTTTCACAACGGTACTACTCGCATAACACTTCATTTACGTCTACTTAGATAAGATTCACGCATAGACGATCTCTGACTTGACTACAGAAGTAACCACTCAGAAAACTGGTAGGAGGATTAGTTCATTTTGCAGTTGGTTTTTGTCCAATAGTAGAAGTGACAAATTGAATTTTTTACTCGTATACAAGCTCTAAATTAAAATGTCGCAAAGTTCACTGAAAATTTAACGAGAAAAAGTCTAGACATTTTACAGTTCTTTCAGAATTGTACGTAGAATGACTCTCCCGGTAGAACCTGAGAAACACAATGAAGTGTATTCGTCTGTTTGGGATGGTACAGTATGGTATGTTTGTTAAAATTAGCACATCAATGTCAGTTATTGGTGAGGATTAGTCTTGTAAAGACGTATTTCTTTTAACACTATGTGAATATTTTTGTCGGTCGACATTGTTTTATCGACCACAAAAGTATCGGTATTTGAGTATTTTTTCTTTATTGTGGAAATATGTCTTTAAAATATGTCTACATCGAAATTTTAACTAACATTTGGTTTCCTTCTGTGCAACGTTTGTAGTTAATAAAAGTGTAATTAACGTATTAAAAGATTCCACTAGATAATCAAAATAATTGGATTCGAATAAACGTACTATCATTTTTAACGTATGTTGTTATTCTCACCTCGAATATCATACTTAACGAACCTATTGTATCTCGTGAAAAATATCCGTTGACACATTTCGTGTAAAGTAGATAAATTTTGAAAATTCTGTGAAACAAAATGACGGGTAGTTTTATGTAAATATTTATCTTTTCTTGGTCATACCATTGTTCTCTTCGTTATAATGTAAATTGCCTTTGAAGGTTTTTAATTAATGTTGTACTACGACGTCCTAGATGTTTATTTATTACTCCTGATTTAACACAAAGTGTAAAAGAAAAGTAAAAAAATTTTTTAGAACATTGTTACTCTTACTTTTTTTAATGTCACTTGAAAATAAAGGTTTTATTTTTGTTTAAACTTAATGCCGTCACGGTATATTATGTTCCGTAAACAACCGTATACAATAGAAATTTGACGTAAGGTGTCAGATATCAAGAAAACGTTGTATGTTGTCTCATTGTTTGAGAAAAAGAAAAAAATTTGTTCCCCGCTCAAAGGTTTCTATTCACACTTCACAATGTCTTCATTTCCTTCCTTTACTATTAGTGTCTTCAATATTACGAACAAAACTCCGAGGTCTTATTATTATTTTAATTTTTTTTTAGTGACCAATAGTACGAATGCCCATGTGTGTGGACCCACACAAGGCACTTGTGTTTAAAAGGTAAAAATTATGGTTTGTTAGGCTACGAAGTGGACCCCGACGGTTCGTCAAGCACTCTCTCCCTCCTTTTGCAAATCACGTCAGTCATAGTCGGAAAGAGCTGCAAGGGCAAACACGTTCAAAGACTGCTAAGGGACCGGCTTGCCGCCTCGCGCTCCGAGCGTCCCTCGGGCCCCGCCTGGGGGGGTCGGGCGCCCCGCGACTACCCCCGGGCGTCGAGTCAGGGACCGCAGCCGCGAGCGCAGGCACGACGGCAGCCGGCGGCCGAGTAGGAGCTCGAAGTGGCGCTTCTCGCCCGATCGCGGGCGCGGGCCCCGCGGGAGCAGGCCCAGGACGTCGTCGAGCAGCAGGAACATCAGCCGGTGCAGGTGGAGGTCCGGGCGCACCAGGAAGTCGGCCGGCACCACGAACTCCACCATCGCGACCAAGACCTTCTTGAACTACTGCCACACGACGCCGTCCAGGTCGACGCGGCTGTCGCAGACCTACCGGAGGAGCAGGCCCACGTCGGGGTGCAGGACGTACTTCGAGACGTCCTACGGGTCGCGGAGGTGGCTCTAGAACCAGGCGCCGGCGCGGAAGCCGGCCGAGAGTAGGAGGCGGAGCCGGCCGCGGCGTCGCCCGCCGACGGCGCGCCCCTCGGCCCCGGGCCGGCCCCCGCCGCCGCGGACACGGCCACGCCCGCCGCCGCGCCCGACGCCGACGCCCCCACGGACGCCGCCGACGCCCCTCTGTCGCCGTGTTCCAGTCGCCCCGGCGTGCACGGGCCGGGGCGCGCGCGGACCGGTGACGCGTACGGGCCGGGGCGTGCACGGACCGCGGAGCGCGCGTACCAGTGGCGCGTTGTGGACCCGTGACGCGTACGCCGGAGCGCGCGCCGCGTGGTCCCGGGCCTTCCTCGTTCGTGCACTGGACGGCCCGAGCCTTACGGCCCTTGCCTACGGCCCTGTCTTTGCGTCCGGTCGACTTGCCGGGTGCCGTGGGCCCTTCTTCCAGTCTTGCTAGCGATCCAGTCTCGCTAGCGATCCTTCCCTCCTAGCACCTCCCGGACCCACCGAGGTCCCGAAGGAGTGGTCTCCAGTCCGACCGAGTGAATGTGCCGACTTTGAGTCGTGAGACTTTCACACTCGGTGCAAGTGGTCCTCCTATACGGAGGCTCCACTTCTGTCGTGTAACACTACAGCCATTAATTATTTCTAAATTTTACTTCTGTCTCTTCCATTCACACGGTTCCCATCAAATCCTTCCACTCGACACCTGTGTGACTCTTCCTTTACACAAAGCAGGGTAACGTCGTCTACCGATTTTGCACCGGGACCGAATGTTCCAGAGTACAAGGTTTATTTTACCCCTTCGGACACGAGAAGACGTCGTAAGTTTCACTTTCGGCGAGTCAGTACAGGATGAGAAACTCTGGGGTACCTGATATGTCAGGCACCTTAAGAGGTCCGGCCTTATGACCTCACCCGTCGAAAAGGGAAGAGGTCCCCTAGCAGGGATGCTTCCCTAGCTTGGGTCGAGAGGGCGTAACATCCGCCTAAGGAATGGTCGACTCGATACTCCCTTTCGTAATCGAGAACAGTTAGGTTTCTCAAAGACTCTAAGAATGCAAACACTTAAAGGATGGTCTGTCAAGTTAAATTGTCTGTGTGTAAAGAATGGCTTAACGTGCCCCGACTGTGACGTTCTAAAAAAGAATGGCTTTTTATTTCCAAAGTAAGTGGGGTGTTGCCGATCATTTAACAAGACAGATATGATTCGAGTCTACATTAGTCCTAAATTTAAATCACATATATCTGTGAAAAAGTATTAATCATAGACACGACATTAAAAGGTATGTGTTAATATGTATTTACACAGTGTATGTGTGTGTGTATGTATGTGTGTGTGAGGTCGAGGTCCTAAGAATAGTTGTTTCCTTTAGTTGGATTCCTTCGGATTTTATAATCTTGCAAATATGACACGGGATTCGTAAAGGAATTAGGGGTATTCTTCGTTAAAATAATTTTTGTTAAATGTAAAAGTTT
The DNA here is from genome assembly GCA_006410555.1 of Capra ibex. Taxonomy (NCBI): domain Eukaryota; kingdom Metazoa; phylum Chordata; class Mammalia; order Artiodactyla; family Bovidae; genus Capra; species Capra ibex. The sequence goes on from SJYO01020080.1 coordinate 132,853,953, forward strand.
GTTCATGACAAAAAAAAAAAATGAATAGAAAAAAACAAAAACGCTTTGTCATGTAAAAAGTCCGAAAGTACTAGTAAAATCACGAACTATAGGATTCCCTAAGAGAAAGAGTTAAATAGAAATTATATATGAGTTCCTAAGAAAAAGAATCACCTACCTATTGGGTTAAAAACAACACACACACACTCATAGTGGTGAGACAGGGGGTGGGGCACGGGGGTGTCTCTGTGTGTGTGTGTGTGTGTGTGTGTGTGTGTGTGTCGTCATGGTTCTTTATTATACGTCCACTAAGTTGTTTCTCTCACATCTTAAAATTCTGAACCCTTTCGTTACCGTAAAAGGGAATTTCCCCTTTTGATTTTCGTAGGGAAACCTAATTGTCTTTATTAATCATGTCGAGTTCAAGTTGAAGTTGTCCGAAGGATTCGTTAACTCCAGTTGGTGATCGATCCGGGTCTGGAAGGGGTAGATTTACTTGACCCCTACTTAAATCACCTAGGTGAGTCACCTACTTATCTGTCCAGGGTCCAGAACCCTCCCTCACTAAATCCACTCAGACTCCGACTGGGACACCCGCGTCACATAAACCGGTTGTGGTGACAATCGCACCGGAAAGGTTCCGAAGCGTAGGACTGGTCCCTCGTCCAGAACCGTGGTTGGACACACGGGGGAGACTGACCGATTGAACACGGACGAGTGGACACCTCGTCATGGTCGGGGCCCCGGCTTACGGAGATCTGAGAGGAACGGGTTCCCGCCACCCTCTCCCCGAGATTCCCTTTCTGTCTGTCTGCACTGAGTGGGGATTGGACACGAGGGACTCGGCCGCCCCTGTCTCGGTCTCACCTCCGTCCCGACGCCTCAGCCTTCGGTCTACGGTTAAACCAAAGGGAGGTGAGGAGAGAGACCCTGTCTTAGGTTCCGTATGTTAACGTTAGGATGTTTGAAGGAGACGTCTTTGCCGTCAGTACGGAAAGGAGCCCCTGTCCTAACCACAAGTACTTTTTTATCCACCGTACAGATTTTGAAGCTTAAAACGCCGTTACGTCTTCTGGACCCAAGCTAAGGACCCAGCCCTTCTAGGGGACCTCTTCCCTATCCGATGGGTGAGGTCATAAGAACCCGAAGGGAACACCCAGTCGACCATTTTCTTAGGTGGACGTTACGTCCTCTGGACCCAAGCTGGGGACCCAACCCTTCTAGGGGACCTCTTCCCTTTCCGATGGGTGAGGTCATAAGGTCGGACCTCTTAAAGTGCCTGACATATCAGATACCCCAGCGTCTCTCAACCTGTGCTGACTCACTGAAAGTTATACTGTTTTGTCTAAGAATTCGAGAATTGTATCAAGATTGCTTCTGACCGATCGGTATGGTCACACCTTCCCCCAAGGACGTCGGAACCCCCGACCCCGCGCCTCTCCTTGTGTCGTGTGCACAACCTTTTGGGTCCAGGAGAAAACGGGGGACTGGCTCTACCGTCCCACGACAGTAGAGAACGAGTCTTCGGATACAAGTCTGACCGCCTTTCTTCTCTTTACGGGGAGAGGGACGATCCGAATTCGCGGACAGACGGGTCGCGAGCTCCAGCTCCGCGTGCTTGGACGTAGACGAGCCGCCCGTGCACCTACTGCACGCCGCCGGCCAGCGGCACCACTACGGGGCGCAACGAGAGGACAAGCATCTACCGCAGCGCAAGGCCGACGCCCTCCGACTCCTTGGAGGCCTAGTACCTCTCCAAGAGGGTGTCCCAGGACAAAAGGCCTCTTCCCAGAAGAAAGGTCGCGTTGTCGAGCGTGTCGGTGGGGAATCTCTGTTCCCGCAATCGTCCAGTCAACTCCGGGTTCTCCCCCGCCCACCCCTCGACTGGCAAGGGTAATCCTTCGTTTTTCCTTCCTGGGACACGTCAATTGAAAAAGGGTCGAGTTTTGTGAGGTCAGACGAATTTTTTTAAAAAAAATTGGACAATTTTCTCTTATCCACACCAACAGTTTCTCTCCCGTCTTAGACAAAAAATTATGTGTTAAGTATGAACGTAGAATTTCCTCCCGGAATAAAAAGTCTGAGGTTTCCGTTCTCGGCAAATGGGACCTGAGACGTCTTACACGGGTTCCTCTTTCGTTCCGACTCACACGACTCCAAGACTCCTGTCATAAATACCTCCCGACCCTGTCGAAAAATCTTATTAAAGGGACTTTCCTCAGGGATTCAAATACCACAAACGTAATTTTTCCGTCGAGACACTCATAGACACACACAGTTACACACACACAGACACATCTTTTCCCTCTCTTTCCTACACGCGTCAACACACTCGTACTTACAACAGGTTCCATTCCGAAATACAATCTTACTCGTAATCTTCTTAAGAGGTCATGTCTTGAAAGGTCTTTCTCTGGAGTCTCGGGACGGACGACGACACATGTGTGCACCAGGTAGTCCCTTCGTGACACTATCCCAGCGACCCGACTCCCTCTACTACAGGTGACTCGCGGCTCTGAACCTCAAGAGACGACACGGGGTTCCGGGTGAAAGACTGGGACTGTCCGAGTTAGGACTGGACTCACCCGCCTACACCCCATCGCCCCGCTATACATGTGTATTCATTATGATACACATTTTGTCTGACTGATTGCGTCTGGATGACATCTCGTGGTCCCTGAGATGAGCTACGAGGGACCACTGGATTGACCCTCAGTCAAGTCAACGAGTCAGGACAGGCTGAGAAACACTGGAGTACCTGGTGTCGTGCGGTCCGAAGGGACGGGTAGTGGTTGAGGATCTCAAATGAGTTTGAGTACAGATAGCTCAACCACTACGGCAGGTTGGTAGAGTAGGAGACAACAGGGGAAGAGGAGGACGGGAGTTAGAAAGGGTCGTAGTCCCAGAAAAGGTTACTTAGTCGAGAGACGTAGTCCACCGGTTTCATAACCGCAAAGTCGAAGTCGTAGTCAGGAAGGTTACTTGTGGGTCCTGACTAGACGAAATCCTACCTGACCAACCTAGAGGAACGTCAGGTTCCCTGAGAGTTCTCAGAAGAGGTTGTGGTGTCGAGTTTTCGTAGTTAAGAAGACGTGAGTCGACCTGGAAATACCAGGTTGAGAGTGTAGGTATGCACTGGTGACCTTTTTGGTATCGGAACTCTACCTGGAAATAACTGTTTCTTTGCAGAGACGAAAAATTAGACGACAGATCCATAGGCCAGGGTAGTGAAGTACCCTTTATCTACCCCTTTGTCACCTTTGTCACCGACTGAAATAAAAAACCCCGAGGTTTGAGTGACGTCTACCACTAACGTCGGTACCTTAATTTTCTGCGAATGAGGAACCTTCCTTTTAATACTGGTTGGATCTGTCGTATAATTTTTCTGGATTTACCCTTCCTTTAGGTTTTTGTTCCGCCCCCCACTACACACGTCTCGACTAAGTGACACGACATGTCGTCTCTGATTGTTGTGGTACTTCGTTGGTGCGAGGTTATTTTTGATTCCCTTTTTTGCTCAAAAGGTCGTCTCACCTGTCAGAGGGCAAGAGTTGGTAGTAGAGTCGGGAAGAAGTGACTCGTCGTCCCGTGCCTCCGCCTCCGTTCCCCAGGGTGGGTGCCGGCGAGGTCCGGCAGTCGAGTCTTGGCGCGAGATCTCTTTGCAGACGTGCGGTCGAGTGGCCTCCTGCGGCCCGACGAGGAGACGAAGGAGGGCCAGGGAGAGGTGTCTGTGGTCACCGTCCGACCGGGCGGGAGGACGGGTGGCCTGGTGCGGGAGAGGGGAGCCGAGAGGTCTCCACGGGGAGGGGCCGGACGGGCGGCGCCCCGGGGCAGTTATGTCCAAAAAGGACCCCGTGCAAGAAGGACCTGAACGGAGGTGAAAGAATAGGAGGGCTTGAGGACGGCCCAGGGAGTGGTCTAGTCCCCGGAGCCTAAGGAATGGAATCGGAGACGAAATCCCTTTGACTGGATTTTGTTGCCCCGAGGAACCTTTGATCAACCTACCCTTACGTTTCTTCTGTCCAGTCATAAGGTAAAAATCTTAACCGGTTCCCCTCACCGGAAAAATATACTGCAATCCTACTCTAGTCTTGTACCGTACTCAAACGAAAGAAAAGGTTGCACTTGGTGACCGTTTTAAGAGAAGATTGACATTATGTCACCCTTATCCGTTCCGGATGAAAGGGGTTTTACCGGGCTCTCTAAAATTTTCTTATCTACCTCTGACTATGTGATCGAAGGGTTCTGTGTGGTTGGTGGGTCGGTTCCTACTGTCGACGATTGGGATTGACTTCGATTCTCCGGAAACTAAGAGGTACGGTGTGTAGTAAATTTGTGTACACATGGATCCCTGTGCGTGCGTTAGCACGGGAGTCGACGACGGTGGCTCACGGATTAAGGTCCAATTGTCTTGTCCGCCCTTCGACTTCCAAAGGGTCTTTCCTATAGTCGAGTTATTTTTTATTGGTGCTACGGTCACAGTGACTTGTACGAAGAGAGGATTGGCACCGTCAAGAGACGACGAAAGGTCTGAGTCTTGTATCCAGTGTAAAGTGAGAATAGATACTTGTGTTGTAATTGATGTTAAACTCATTAACCATATAAACTCTGGGTGAACGTATCCCACGGGACCTCTACAAACAAATCGAGGATGACTGTTTATGAACGATAGACCTAACTCGGTACTTTTGTAAAATATGAAAAGATGTAGTTTCAATAGCGAAATAAGAAGTGAAGATATAAAACTACGTTCCGTCCAAAATCTAGGTAGACGGACTTCCGACCTGATAATTGAGACCAATTCTAATGTGAGGACGGGTGAGGAGCAGAGAAGAGATCGACACCGTTAACTGTCCGGGGTCACGGATTTGTGTCTTTTGGTGATGTTAAAATAAATGGAAATTCTCTACGAACTCCCAAGTAGTTCTTGTATAAGAAAAAAAGAAATGAATCGATCCTAATATGAGAACATTATTCACGAATTGTAACTCGTAGATTCAGAAAAAAACAAAAACAAAAAAAAAAATCTTTATTTACGAACATTGGTTTTTAACGATTTTCAATTTAATTCTTGTTAAGTACATTCTTTTAGAAGAACTTCTTTCGCCTTCGTGAGGTTATTAAAAAACTTAGGAAAATCTTTGAAAAATTTCATTACGTCTCTAGTCAATCGTGAACCTATATACATCCCCCCTTTTTTTTGTACACCTAGTGTCTACAAGAAACCTTTTCTTTTAGTAATCAAGAAAATTTTACCGATTATTACTATCGATTAAGGGTTTGTTAGTGTGAGTACGACCAAAGTGTTTATAAAGTCTTTTTCTCGGAATTGAGTAAGTTGTTTATAAAACGAGTATAACAGTGAAGACACAGAGATATGAATGCTCTGTCTAAGAATAAAAATAATTAACGGGTACTGATTGTATTGTAAAGGTCATCAAACGATAATTGGAGACGGGAATTTATTATGAAGGTTAAGGAATAGATTTTTATTACACTACTTAATATTTAGACTTCGTACAGAGGCGATCGGAAAGTTCTCTGTACTACTAAAATTCTCTGACCTTAGTCTACGAAGAATCTTTTTATAAATTGCCACGTCGACCCTTGACAATCAAGATGTTCCCATAAGGTTTTTTTGTCTTTACCCCCCTCCCCGCCACACGAGAAGAGAACTATGCACAGCGAGAGTTGTTTATTCCCTTTTGTCTATAGGACTGTCCGATCAAGAAACAGTCGTCTCTTTAGTCGACCGAGTAAGGGTTAAATGTGACCGTTTTTCTTCTAATTAAATGGTACTAAGGTAAATTTATGGAGCCTTATCAGACTGAGGGAGTTAGGATAGTTAGTTCTGCTACTGTCATTAGACCAGATGCAAAACGTCCTTCACTGCTCTTCGTGGTGTACGATAAAGGGGTTATGGACAAGGTTCCAGTGAAAAGGTATTTGCTATGACAAACTCGTTTATTTGAACCCCTCTGTTATATGCAGTCTTATATCCATTATACACCGTTTATTTTTATTACTAAAGGGATTCATGACACAACCAAGAAAATTTTACTATGTACATATCTAAATGACCCACCTCCTCTCTACCACCTATTTTCCGTTCGTGAAACGACGTTTTACACTTGTACTAATGCGAAACTCGGTCCAGAGGCCCTGGACTTTACGACATTCTCCCCGTCCCTTGACGACATTGTTAATCCAATCCACCGTTCACAAGACTTGTCACCTCTTCTGTCCTCCGATTGTCGGGACTTTGTCACTCTGCCTAGATAAGAGTCTTTTGATTTTACCGTGTTCCTTGGTGGAGTTGAAATTTACATCAGTTAAACGGTTCGTTGTAATGTGACGTATATTTCTCCCGTTTTATATTTGTCATCGGTGTACATTTATTTAGTCAGCTTGAAAGTCCTACAAGGATGAGAAGTTTGACTGTTTCAAATTAAACTGTGGAAGACAAGATTTGGGAAACAAAGATAAGTTTTAGTGCGGAACTCGACAACGATAGTTAGTGTCGTGAGGGGGATAATGAATTTTTTTTGACCGTACCTGGGACTTGTTCGACTTTTACGGTACGTCTACTTAAGACTCTATTATACAAGTTTGGACAATATATGTTGTGTTTAGGACATTTCAATACATAACATTTGGATGTAAATAACTCTTGATTTTCAGAATTTAGGTAGACGGTGTTTCCTTTATGACAATACGTGAAATATCCTTGGTTCTTCGTAGACATTTACAGAACGGTGGCATTCGTTCTTTTACCATGTCTTCTACGATTTTTGGAGTCTGTCGTACTTTAGTCATTCAGAAACCTGACCAAAACCAAATCCCTCAGATACTTTCTGTACCTTCTAAACCCCTCCCATTTCCCCCGTTTTTTTTTTTTTTCCTTTTCTCTTTTAAGCCTTACTGACGGTTCGGTGATGACTTTTTTCCGTTTTGTCTAAGTTACTGTTGCGTTACCGTTAAATAGTACCAGGTACTTTGTGTACTGACATACGAGTAAAATTTCCTTTTTAATCGTCAAGACTTGAGTTATAAGATTACTACACGAAATGGCTGTCTTAGAACAACATGGTGTGACTTTATTTTTAGGACCGTGGAAGTAGAGAGTCGACGATTAAAGGTGGGTTTGAGTTAGAGACTAAAGGTAAGGTGAGAAAAATCTTGTCAATTAAGTTCAGTTAAGGGAAGATGGTGAAATTACCCATTCCTCATACATTACTGAAAAGTTGCTCAGTCCTTTCGTTGGAGGAAAGTGCTTACTTAAATAACATGGATCCCTCGGAGTTTATGTACTTTTCTCTGGGGACCGTTCCGACCCAGACACTGTCAGTCCTCGTACCTTGTGTTGATCACAAGGTCCCCCCTTCTCTGGAAGTACAAGAGATTCCCTTTTTTCAGTGAATTATGTTCCTATACATATATAACAACAGTACGTGTATGTAAAATTTGAATTCTCGATATTTTTCTCTTTCTTTTACTGTTTATTAAGAGTGACGTTGATTCTTCCTTTTTATGTAATTTTTTTTTTTTTGGTCTTACCATTAAACACAAGATTTTTCCTTTTGTAAAATATCAGACATACATAAGGGATGGGGAGTGGGAGTAGAAAATACGCAATAAACGTCTTCATAAAACAAGGTTAGAGACCCCGCATGTCATATTATTATATACTATAATTTTCTTTAGTTAGATTTATCCCTCCATAAACTATGTTTGTAAAATCACCTTTCGTACTTAATGTAAAATCGTTCATCATCCTTGTCCTAATTCATGTATTAGGTAATTTATCATGAAGAGTGTGTTTTTTTAAAGTCGTAACATCTGATGTGATGTGGTCCGTAAGACTTACTCATGTAAAAGTTGTTGTTGATTGATGTCTCGATCGTTAAATAGTAAGTCGTTTAGTAAAAGATGAAAATTTTCTTAGACATTCACAATGAATACGATTACTTCTGTCAAAAATTAGACGGGTGTTTGTACGATTATCTCCCGTTAAAAAAAAAAAAAAAATTGTTTCGACAGACGCGACCTCCCATTAAAGAATAGTTACAAGACATTCCCCCCACCACTCAAGATCAACAGTCTCGATGACTTAGAAAAGGGGATATTTCCGAATTTCCAGAGTGTTTTCTACGTTCCACTGATTACTGCAAAGTTTGGCGAGGGACTTACAAGCTCTTCCGTGTGCAAGTGTTGAGACATACCAAATATGCGTGGAGGAGTCTATGTCCTACCTTTGAATGAGGAGGAAGGCGTGGGGATTGTGTCTCTTCGCGTCCGGACTACCCCCACGTGAGGGTGAGGTCCACACTTCGGACGTAGGAAGGAAGTGTGTGGTTGCAGAAAAAAAAAAAAACTCTTGTTAGTATTGTGAAACTTGTCACTCTTTCTGTGTTTCTCCCCGTTTCGTCATGACCTTCGCGAAAGTTAATAAATGGTCCAATTTTCCCACTTCACTAAGAAATTTATGTAGTTTAAAGTAGCAGACCCGGTAAAAAACCACCGTTTCACCATAACTAGAAAGGTTTACGACTTTTAATTGATAAAAGGTCTTCCAGCAATAAACTAATTTCCGTAATTTCAACTCCCGTTTCTTCGTTACGTGATGAAGGAGGGGTAAGTTTAGTGGTGCATTAAATTATTTTTGGTAGGGTAGTACAGGACATTATTTTTGCGAATAGAATTCTATAACAAGAAATGGATTGTATAATTGGAAATTTACAATACTTCAAGAATTCCTCTTTTTGGAAACGATTTCGTCTAATAAGATATTGTATTACTCTCCGGAGGTGGTAATTGTAATTATTTCTATGTACAAGAGATACCTTAATCGTCCTTTATGTACTTAGAAGAAGGGGTCGAATGATTGTAGATGAGACACATTTCATTCCTCTTAAAGTCGTCCGTGATGTTCATTGAAAAAGGACGAATGAATTGTACCCGGACTTAGTTCTTTTGTGCCATTTATTTAGACTCGTCTCTGCGTCGTCTTTTACGTAAAAGGTAAGATTTTCGTCGTAAGAGATGTAGGTGAAATAGGTTTCTCCCCAAAATTTTTCTTTGTATGAATTTATCTTGTATACATATGCACACTCGAGTCAGCACAGACTAAGAGACACTGGGGTACCTGACATCGGACAGTCCGATGAGACAGGTACCTTAAAAGGTCCATCCTTATGACCTCACCCGACGGTAAAGGAAGAGGTCTCCTAGTACGGTGGGTCCCTAACCTGACCACGGAGAGCACAGAGGACGTACCGTCCGTCTAAGAAATGGTGACCCGGTGAACCTTTCGTATACACACATAGAGGTTTATATAAATAGAAGTCACACCAAAGACTCCGAACATAAAAGCGACTTTTTTTTTTTTAGTGTGATCAAAAATTTTAATAATAATAAGATGTGAAGATTTGACAATGACAAAATTTGAGAGAGGTCTAAGGTGTCAAATAAATTCCCTGAGTCGTAGAATCGGTTTTAGACACCCAAAGGTATGACTTACTTATTACCCAGTATTTGTTGATAGGTACCTAGAGAGTGAACTCCTCGAAAAACTGAGACAGAAGTTCTCCAATCTATTTCGATCGTCCTAAAGACCTCCAAACCGTAATGGTTGTTCTTTACAAAGATGTTAAATTCCCTTCGAGTGTAATTTTAAATCAGTTAAATCTTCCTTATAAGTCTTAATGACCATTTACTAAAAAAGTGAAAACGAATTTTAAATTAATTCGTTTTTTTTTTTTCTTTCTTTTAATGAAAAAGAGACACCAAACTGACAAATGAAGGAAAAGTGTAAGAGTCTCCGTGACTGAACTCCTTCGTATATTTATGTTCAAGAAAAGAAAGGGATATCTAACAAACCAAGTATTGTTCTCATAGTCTAACAAACCCGTCTCTTCTATTTTTGTATTTTTACTAAGAGTGAATTTTTCTGACGGTCCTTTCAAAATTTCTTATAAAAGTCCTTCTTGAACTCCTCTTTTTGATTACTTCTATTTTCATACTTTAAGATCTGTTGTATAATTCGATCGACTGTTCTTCTATTAGAGAATTAAACTGACTTTGTCTTAAAGGCTTATTTCGGAAGTAGAATAAAAAAAAAATTCATCTAGACCTTCTATTGATTAAATTTCTAATTAAAAAAGTCTGAAGTTTGAACGAAAGTCCTACCACAGAAGTTTCAAATTTGTTTTTAGACCGAATGTACAGACTATGAACTATGTCTGAGATTTTTCTGAAATACAATAAGAGAGAGTTAGAGCTACGTAAAATTTTGTAATGTATTCAAAGTCAGTATTCCAAACCGAGAATGAAGTGTAAATATGGGAGACGGAATTTTTAGAAGGAATTCCCTCCCCCCCTATCTGATCCTCAAACCCTAATTACCTATGTGTAACGATATGTATTTTACCCAATCGTTATTCCTGGATGACGTGTCGTGATCCTTAAACTGAGTCATAGAAGATTATTGGATATTATCTTTTATTAGACTTTTTTTATATATATATTGACTTAGTGAAACTAAATATGAACTTTGATTAAGTTTCAACACTTAATTGATTTTGAAGTTATTGTAAGGTTCTTTTATTTTGTATTTTATGGTGGTAGACAAATTTTTTTATTTTTTGTGAATTTGAATTCAGAAATAAGAGAGGAGGAAGAAGTGTAGTTCACGGTAATTCTCTGTCCTTTGCGCCACAGAGGTTCCGAGGGGTTCCAAGGGCGACACTGTGAGCAAAGCTAGAATAGAGACAGAGACGACGTTTCTGACAAGGAAAAGTAAGACGGGTGGTGACTGGACAACCGTGACCCCGTTGAAAAGGAACTTACTACGAGAATCCGTGGTTTATTAGCAAAATTCATGCAGGGTTCCTGTCAACAGAATTTAAGTCTTGTTTTGTCGGAAATTCATTAGTAAGGAAAAGGAGAGAATCCCCTTTCGCATATGGTCACTGCCGATCTCGAAATCCTTTCCTCTCTTGATCGTAATGGTGTCTGCCAATGTTGAGGATGTTTTTCGTTTATGCTACAGACCGCACCGGACACCTTGAAGGACTAGGACTGTCCATTTGTGTGTCCACACTGACTCGAAAGAGCTTAGGGGAATCAGGCGAAAGTCTACGGGAACCTTTTCCCTCCGGTCCTACTTTTAGTGACGAGACCAGAAACGAAAGTTTGGTGGGTTGCACTAGGATAACGAGTTTTACTGGAACTTTCGAAGGGTTCTTTCTCTTTTTCCAATGGGAGGGATCTCGAAGTGCCTTCCCAGGGAGGCAGGGCGCGCCCGAGGGCGTCAGCACAGACTGAGAGACACCGGGGCACCTGCCATCGGGCGGTCCGAGGAGACAGGGACCCTGAGAGGTCCGCTCTTGTGACCCGGCCAACGGTGACGGACGAGGTCCCCCAGAAGGACCGGGCCCCTAGGTTGGACACAGAGACCGTAATCCACCGTCTAAGAGCCGGTACTCGACGGACGTTTGGGTTAGTGTGAATCCAGGATTAAGTAGCCTGGCAAATAGTCGGCAGTAAAGAGGTGTAAGATGCGGGTAAGGGGTATGACAAAAGAGTTTATCTCTTCGGGAGAGGATACAAAAAAGGACGGGTACATTTATGATTGAGAGGAAGGTCGATGCGAGGTAGTGGAGTCGTATGGGCAATTCTCCATGTAGGTCCCGTCCGTGAATACATACTCTTGAACTCGTTTAGGGGGCTCAGGGACTAGGAGGAGCTGTTTCACGTCCATTACTACCGAGAGTAGAGTGTTCTGGCGCCGACGATGTTTACTTTGTCCCAAGACAAGTCGGGTCACGGACCGGACATTATTGATGTCTCCCAGACTACTGAATTGGTTTTCGTAAACGGAATTTACCGAGTGTCATATCATCCCTTCTTCGTCTTAAGTTTGTACCGATAATCTCGCTTCGTCATACATCACTTCCAGTCACTGCCCGTCGGTAGTACACCCTTGGTTCTCCTCTCTACCCGGCCTTACCAGTTCCTGCAGAAGCGACTACCTCTCAGTACCGCCGAACCAAAACTTCTTACCCGTTATAAATCAACCTTCTTATTTCTTTTTCTTTGGCTTAATCGTTATTCGATCCCCTTTGTCTACATGTCAGCGACAGGTGACTCGAAGGGTAAGAAGGTGGTAACGCGAAACGGTGTGAACGAAGTCCTATGACGAATTAGTGACACTGAAGTGGAGGAGATACATTACATGGAGATTCCAGTTAAACAATTCTTTAGGATACAGAAGTAAAATTGTGAATAAGATTATCACTGACCAGTTCACAGAACTCAAGCGATCTGGACTTAAATGAGAAGACATTTTACCCCCATTGTAATGGTGACGAGTATCCCAACATTCTAACTCTATTAAGTGTGAGCCCCGAACCGTGTGTCATTGTCATCCTACGTACAATCGATACTAATAAAAATAGTAACAGTAATAGTGTTTATCTTGGGTTTCCTTACACACATAGACCCCTCAATTACTTTTGTCGGGTCAATGGTGTGGGGTTGGACTTGGGGCACAGGAAGGGGGAGTTTGTGTCGAGGAAGACATATCAAATTGACAATGACCGTAGTGGTGAGTGGGTCAGCGGGCCCACTTTCCAACGATAGACTTCGTATTTAACAATGTCAGAAAGGTTTCGTGTTACCCTTTACTACTGCCATCTTACTAATCGTTAATGGAAATTTTGTGTTTGCGGAAAAAACTAGGTTATTAAAGATGAAGACTCTTAATTGGGATTCCTTTATCATTTCTACATATGTTTATAAATTGATATTATCACGAGTGTAATCGTAACGAACATTGTCGTTTTCAACCTACGTTGAATTTATAAGGAGTTATCCCTTAATTAATTTTCCACTCAAATCTCATACTCACTTACTTTCCGTATATACTCGTGTGTACACATACATACATGTACGTATTTGTGTGTGTATGCGTATGTGTTTTTTATGTTTAGTCCGATAAAGATCAATTAACCCTAAGCCCAGCAAAAAATACCAGAAAGGAGGAAATACTAAAGAAATCCCGAAGGGACCACCGCGTCTCCCATTTCGCAGGCGGACCTTACACCCTCTGGGCCCAAGTTAGGGACTCAGCCCTTCTAGGGGACCTCTTCCTTTACCGTTGGGTGAGGTCAGGAGAACGGACCTTTTAGGGTACCTGCCTCCTCGGACCCTCCGACGTCAGGTACCCCCCAACGTTTCTCAGCCTGTGTAAAGAAATTTTACACAAAAAGATATGACCGATCATGATAAAAAGTTAAAATTTTTTGGTACCGTTTGTCGAAGTTAATTTTTAGACTGAAAAGAACAAACGAAAGAGGTATTCGTTAGTATTTAGGGGCAGTTAAGATGAGGAGTTATAGAAAACTTAAACGCGGAAGAAAAGGTAGGGACGAGAGACCAGGGCTGGGAGTCGCAAAGAGGGTGTCTGACTCCGACCACCTGAAGAAATGAGGTCGGGTGGGCGTAGAGACGACTCAATGTAGGCGGTATTTGTGCGCAGTTGTGCCTGTCGCGGTACTTCCCGTACGAGAAGTGGACGGCCGTGGGTTCTCCGAGTGTGAAGTCACTCGCTCACATTTTTGTGTCGTCTTCCAAGGGACGTTGTGACTTCACCGTCACTCAACCCCCTTAGTCTCCATTTATCTTTTTATTGACAGTCGGTAAATTGTACACTGTTTTTTGACATACACTCACTCATTTCAGCGAGTCAGCACAGGCTGAGAAACGCTGGGGTCCCTGACATCGGATGGTCCGAGGAGACAGGTACTTCAAAAGGTCCGTTCTCATGACCTCACCCGACGGTAAAGGAAGAGGTCCTTTTGGACATATGTGGTGATGTTAAGGACTCCCATGACACGTACTATCGTCTCAGGTCGTTGAGTACTATTACGACGGAAAGTTTCTTCAGTCTAGCCTTCACTCGAGTCGGATCATCCCATTCCTCCGTCTCTCCGGGACATTGTCCGAAGACCCTGAGCAGACCACCAGGTCACCGATTCTGAGGTACACAGGGTACGTCCCCTGTGCCCAAATTAGGGACCAGCCCCTTGATTCTAGGTTGTATGATGTGCCGTACCGGTTTTTTATTTATTTATTTATTTATTTATTTCTATTTTACTACGCAATTTTTTTCTTCCGAAGACAGTTTCCGCATATGTAAACTGATAAATGTCGTCTTCAAAGGACCCTTTGAATAGAAAAAGGTTTAGGGAGTTGGGGTTATTTACACACGAGAATATGGTATTATAATACTTCGTTTAGAGAATACAACGTAATTCCGTGATAATTTTTGGATGCTATAAATAAAAAAAGAAGTTTTAATGTTACTAGTATTTCTTTTTTACAACACCTTATAGACATATACGGTACACGTTTTATTTTTGGGATATTTTTATACTTGGACATTGTACTCATTAAAAATCCACTACTAACTGAGTTATGTGATAACAGTCCAATGTTTTTATTAGATAACAGTCCAATTAAATTTGTTTATAAAGACGGTAAGGTAAAAAGTGACTAAATATACTTTGAAAAGTTGTGACGTCTATAGAGGAGTTTACTCGATATGGAGAGTAATGAGTATAACTCCCCGACGCTTAATTTTTAAATTTAGAAGGGAGATACTATAAGATGCTCTCTATTGTTTTCTTACAAATTTTGGTCCCCTTCCGTTAAGCCCTAACATTTTCAATACCCCGAGTATAGAATCTCCTTGGTAGTTCGCCCGTCCCAGTAATGTTCGAGGGTTCGACGAATACTAAAACGACTATTTCATTGTGGGTAAAACGCCGGTTTTTGGTGTGACGAAATAGGTAATACGTTTCGCTGAGTAGTCTTCAGTCGAATTTACTCCTTGAGTTTAAACCCCTAAATTTTTTTTTTCCGAATTTTCTTTCTTTCCCACTGATAAAGATCTTCGTGGTCCCCTCAGCGTCACTATTGCCGGTCCAGTCTTACATGGTCACTTTCGCCTGCACCTCCGGTCCGCCCGCCCGGGAGGGGCGGCGGCTGGGACGCCACCTCCCGTGCAGGTCTCCCCGTCCGTCTCGGCCCGGGGTGGGACCGGAGGACCGGTGTCCCAGAGGGGCGGGAGGAGGGTGACCCTGCCGGAATCCTTATGCGGTCGAAGACACGTCCGTTTTGACGCCGACCTACTTAAGTGAGGACTTAGTAAGACGGGAAGGTGTTTATTGGTGTTTCACGGTAGATACACGGTAGATGGCACTCCTACTCTGCACCTGTCTGTCTTCTGCCTGGTGTCGAGGGGCGTGGATGACCAGTCACTCTTTCTAGTCGAATTTGAAGTCTGAATTCGACTGCCGGTTCCAGATCAAATGGGCCGTTTTTCAAGGGTCGGACTCCCGTCTCCGTACGAGGGTCCACGACCTACAGTCTTACGGACTCTTTTCCAACACATGTCCCAACACACAACAAACTTTACAGTGACGTTAGTAACTGTGGGTTCGAATGTATGAGACCTCACGTCCCATGAACTTTTTATTCGTAGACTTTTTGATTATTTGTTTATTTAGAAAGGGTCCATTTAAATTCTTGAGAAGTCGAATACAAAAATTTTTAATCTGTAAAAAAAAAGAAGATTGTGTGTTGACTAGATTTGTAACCAGAGGGGAGAAAACACACTACCTGGGAAGACCATCAGACCATTTCAGGTAACAAAAGTCCTGTGACAAAAATACACGGTCTTTATTTTATGCATTTTAATTTTTTTTTTTTTTGTTAACGTGACTTTATGTCAGTAGTTTTAACATACAATATCATTATATTGTTACACACGAAGAAGTAATTGTATGATTTATTGTTCTAGATCCTTGTCTCGATTCTGGATGGTATTAAAATCTCACTACTCGTTTTTGTCGTAAAACTCTAATAGATGCTATTCTTACACTGTACTTTTATACTAAAAATAACCACTGTTTAGGAATCCATAAGGATTATTATTACAGTGAGTAACGGATATAACTATGAATTCATGGTTTAGAGTTATTCTGTAGTCACTTTATTTCGAAAAAATTAAGATACATTCAAGTACACACCTGGGAACCCCCTTCTACTCTGTGTCCAATTCTTAAGGACTTCTCCCACGGGGGGTAGTTGTAGACACACAATCATATCTATACATCTGTGTGTGGATTTATATATGTAAAGTTTGTAATAAGGTCTTGACAAAGTATATTCGAGGCTCGTCCAATCTGTTGCCACCGTAAATCCTTAAGAACCTTGTCTAGAGGAATAGTACAACAAAAAAGCAAAAACCAATAAAAACGGCGAGTCCGTGGTGTGGAGAATCTCTACCCAACTTCCCTTACCAATTAGTGATCAGTCGCCAAGGGTATAACGCGAGACTCCTCGGGGTCCTAAGGTGGTCCTCACAGAGTCGTCACGGGACCCCCACACACACACACCACACACACGCGCACGCACGTACGCACACACTCTGGGGTGGGGGTGAGTTAGGGGTTCAGTGAGCTCCCTTCTGAAACTAGTCTAGATAGGTGAAGTCCAGACCTCCTCTTACGCGAGTACTTCACTCTCAAGTGGTCGGACTTGAGACGACTGGCCGTCAATGTGGTCGCGTGTGTGTACGGAGTGACGCACAAATGGACCAGGACGATACTTGAGCGAGACTTAGTCCTTCGACTGAATCAAGTCCAGTGTGGTGGGGGTTCGATATTTCCATTCGTGTCAATCGTCTCAACGGAAACTCTTTGCAGATAGACGGGCCTCTCCTTGCGATGGTCATAAACAGGTTTCTGTGGACCCAAAGGAGTTGTCTTCTCCTTCTTCATCACCCCGTCTGTGTCCTTCCTCTTCCTTCCCTTACTTCCGTCCACGTCCGGAAACCCCCACTCCCCTCCCTCCGGACGTTTGGTTACTAACCAGGAAGAAGAGGAGTGGAGAAGTTTCTCGTTTGCCGATACTTCCTCTCGGAACGTAGACTCTCGTCCGTCCTCCTTCGATCGTTTCCTAATCTCTTTCTTTCCTCTCGCTTGTCCTTTCTGCCGTTTCCCTCCCATCTTTTCCTCGGGTACCGACAGAGTAGCGACACGTGAGATACGTGGAGTCGCGATTTAAGTGGGTTTTTATATTTGTGTTGAGAGACGGACCTTTAATCCGAACTACCTATTCCGCAATCAAGAATACCAATGGGTCCCAGGTTCAATAAATCCGAGAAATTAGTTTTATGATTTTATTTTAGTAATGGGTAATCCGATAATGGGAAGGGGGTTAGAGGTTTGTGTGTTCGTTTTTAATTAACGTTCAGTCCTTTTCTCTTCCGCTAAATCTGTCATTGTCGAACCGTACCTGGTTCGACCTAAAAGGATTATCGTAAACGGACAACCACTTGCATATAAAATAAATGTCGGAAGTGAAGGAACTGGGGTAACTTTCATTAAATAAAAAATGGATTAGACGTAAAGTAAAATTGGTGGTTTATGAGGTAGTTACTTGGTCAGTTCATTGCGGGACTGTTCGTCGGATCACAACCATATTCATTGTTTGTCCCTTTATAAATTTCTTCTGTGGACCCCGATCCGTGAGGAGTCGTCGATAATCTGCGAGGTCCATGGTCCACTGTTCGAATGTTGATTCTCGCAGTTCTAGTGAGGACGTGTGGTCGAGAGTAAGGGACGGAGGAAGTGGGTCATTTGAGAGGTAAAGTGGCTGGAGAAGGTTTGGACACTAAAGAGCACCTGACTCAGATAAAAAGGGGCAAGCTACACGATAGGACGGGACTTCTTGAGAAAAAAAACTTAGTTAGGGGATTTTACTCTTCAATTTCCACCTGAAAGTCCGTAGTCAATTTTTGGGGTTTTTTCTGTACAATTTCCTCCTTCGAGAAATCGTTAGAGATTAGTGTGCCACAACCGTTGGTGATGGGGTGGTGTATCGTTGGGTTCCGGTCCGGGGCTGACTTGCCTCAAGCGGAGGAGACATACAACCGGGTTGAGACGCACCAGGAACTGTTTCCTCCGCCGACAAGGTCGAAAGGTCGTTGTTCAGAGTCTACTCTCGTGTAGTTAGGCCTCGGGTCACATGCGATGTATTGTACCTCAAGTGTCGGACCTAAAGTTTGTCGGGTAAGAGTGATGTACAGGGAGTATTTATTAAGAAAATCCGATTTTGTGGGGGTTTTGTCGTGACACAGGGACGGTCGATTCGGGAAGGTAATAAGTTTTGGAACGGAGGAGACCCTGAGTGGGGTGTGATTGTATGGACGGCCGCCGCCATGGAAGTTAGTTTTGTCGTAGGACAAAGTGTGAGCACACAGACGAAGTCGTTGTTTGAGTACCTTGCACCTGGACGGGTCCTGTACTGTCAGACTGGGTTGAATCAAGTGAAAGGACTTCGCTTTTCAATCTCCGGACTGTCCGGTTCGTTGAACGGACCCAGAGGGGTCGTACTGCCTACCCTTTAACCCTGGGGGATGAGAAACGTTAGGGGTTCCGGAAGAGACTTTCTACTGCAAATACATGTTCAACAATATATTTGGTGCTCACCGAAACTCCTAGTCGTGTAAAGACTGTGTCTATTAGTCCTTGGTATGAGAGGAGGAAGGAAGTCGAACCTCATTTTTGTGTCCGATGTGCTATCTACTACAACCACTGAAGTTACTACGACCACTTTTTGCGACTGTACCTTTTGTCTCATTTATGACTTTCTTGTTTAGGACGAAGGACGTGTAGAAGGACTTCTCGATAGACGTACTGGCGTCTCACCCACCTCCACCTGACTCGCCTTTCCGTCCTAGTTCAAATGTCTGAGGAAAAGGTGGTTAGAAGTCGGTCCTGAACAATTGACTACGTACTTCTGACAGAAACGTAATTTCTTTTAAAGTCATAAAAGGAACTTGTTACCCCTAAGAACGTCAGAGCAATTTAAATTACCTTTCTGCACAAGAGCAGAGGATGAGTTTTGAGTTTGAAGTGTATCTGAGGTCGTAGGGACTTGTCGATAAGAAAAAAAAAAAAGAAACCAAGAAGAAGGAGAGGAGAAAACATAGGTGTCCATATGAATTCTGTTTTTCTTTAGGATTGTGTGCTTTTGATTTCGAACGTTTACACCTTTCGACCCCTACTGAAGAATCCAATGTTTACCTTTGAGACTGAACGTTACTTTGTCCCGTTCAAAGGAAATTCACGGTCCAAGTTACTGACGTTTTACACCGGAGTAAACGTCCGACCGAGTGGACAAAACTTCATCGACACGTTTTAAGAAGTCCCAGTAATTTCGTCTCCGTCCCGTCCTCAGTGTTCGACTTTAAAGAATGGGGGTGCAAAGAGTAAGGAAGCTGAGTGGGGGTGTGTTGATGCACTGTCTATGTCGCGTAGACAAAGACCCACAGGATCTTACGTTCGCCATGGTCGGTGCCACCCACCGGGAGTGACTGGTCGGTGGCCACGAACGTGAAGACACAATTCCTCCTAAGACTCGAGCATAGACACAAGTCGTCTTCAGTCGTTTCACTGTCCACTACACTCTGATTGGAAGGGGCTATTGTCATAGAACGCTTCACTGGTGCGTCCGACTAATTCTGACTTCTGTAGTTGGCACGCTTGACGACTCGTCAGGTCTTCCTTCCCCCTAAGATTCTGTTTGTGAAAGAAAAGGAGGTTTCACTATAAGTCCGGTTTTCTTTTTCTCGCTCATCCGTCCTTTCACGATCAACGCTTCAACCTTCTATCATACTTCGTTTGTCTCGTTTGCCACTTTCGACTCTTCCTTTGAAAAACAAAAACTTATATTCCTTTATTTCTCCTTTCCATTCACCGATTTCTTTCCTCTCTTTCCTCTTCTTAGGTGATAAGGCACCCTTTACCGTGGAGAATAGGCACTCCTTCAAAGCTTTACTCCGAGTATTGAAGTCATCATTTTGTTTTTATTTCTATTTTTCCTTGTCACATAAAATAAACCGTAATTTTCTATGAATTGATCGAGCTAGATGTAAAATTTACCAGAGGTTTCACCTAACGACGTTCGGAAGAGGTCTCCGTGTCGAGACGTAGTGGTGTCTCGGGAGAGGAAGGCGGAGAGAATTGGTCGGAAACGGAAGATACCGAGGTTGCGAGATTAAAAGAATGCCGACCTGAGAAGACTCTGGCCACTATTGAGACCGGAATTGCCGATGGGACGTGGACGTGAGAGACGGTCCGACAGAGGTGATAAAGATTTTCTTTGTCTTAAGTGACCAAAAGTGTGGCTAAGACGTTTATCTGTGTGAAGAGACCCTTTATTTAAAAACTACCCAGGTAAAAACAAAATCCTAACACTCCTTATACTAGCGGTACGGATTTGACTGTTGAAAAGTAACTGTTTTTATTCCCTTTGAGAGGAAATTTTTTTGACGTATATGGGTGACATCTTTAAGAAAGTCTTAAATACAATTTTTTTTTTTTTTCCAAACTGTGACCGTTTTATTTTTCCGTCTCTGATTTCCCTATAATAGTAAAGGTAGGTTATTTATTTCTTTCTTTTCTTTTTTCTTTTTGACGTTTTTTTTTTTTTCCCTTTACCTCTCATGGTAGAAAAAGGTAGACTCAAAACCGTTTTCACTTTTTTTTTCCTTCAACTACTATCAAATCTATTTTGATGGACTTTTTTTTTTTTTGGATCCGTTGAAGAGATAAAAAGATCTGTTGAAGACAGGTAGCGAAAAATAAAAATTCTTGTAGAGGTTGGATGTGTGTACGTCTGGGGGTTGAGAAGTTTTTTTTCCCCCCCGACTTTAAAATCAATGTGGTGTACACCAAAAGTAAACACTTTTTACTTGTTCGACAAACACCAATTTGACAGATTAGCGGACAATAGTTAGATCGCGACGTAAGTTCTAAATGTCCTGGGTAGTCGAAGACACGATGTAATCGACGTTTCCCCCCCCTCCTCTCCTCCTCCTCCTCTCTCAAATAGGACTCCTTATTATAAAGGTTGCGTCGGTCCGAGCGTGATGTAGACCAACACGACCATCGCCGTCAATTTAACTTTATAAAGTGTCGCACACAGTCTTTGCACGTCTTACCATTAATACTGTCTAGACTAATTCGGGCTCACGGTGTGCGAGGGACCGGTCGCGGCCCACACGTCCACACTGGAACACGCACGGACGCACACATTTATTTTAATTAATGTTCGCTCTCCCACTTCCGAGGCCACTGTAGTGTTTCGCCTCCTTGAGGGTTCCCCCTCTGGATTACCCTATAAAAGGGAGTCAGATTATTATGTCAAGTATAACTGAACTCCATTAATCACCCTAGTAATTTCGTCAAAAGGGCCGCATAAACCGACGGACTAGTCTAATCACTTTTACAAGAAGTCTTGTTCGGGACACACCAGACGGTCTCTCCTCCTTTATTTTTCGTTGTTTCGTATAAAACCTTACTATTCGTCGCGACCTGAACATGAGGTCCTTTTTTTTTTTTTTTTTTTCTCGGTGTGTGTGTGTCTTGAGAGGTGAGGAGAGACCTCGAAAGTCTAGAGTGCCAGGACAGGCAAAAGTAAGACGATAGGCTGAACGCATAAGGATCTGTGGAAGAGTTGACAAAGAAAGTAAAGGGGAGAGACGATGTAGACTGACGAGGTAGCACTACTCGGTCGGGTTGAGGAGTTGTTTAGAGAAAATTTGTTCCGTCCTACTTTTGACCCCTTCTCCGAGAAGTCACTGACGAAACGGTAAATTGACTGACCTACCCCGGTAACCCTCTTTTTTTTTTTTTCTCTCCTCCCCCCTTTTTCGGGTTTCCTTCCTTACGGTGACTTTTAAGTGGACGATTTATTCTCTCAGGAGAGAAGACGTTGGATGTTGTCTCCAAATGTATAAAGAGACGGAAGCCTAGCGTTTTACCCAGAACCGTGCCCGGCTTCAACCCCGGTCACAAGAACTCAACTCGTCTTGCGTCCCGGGAGCAGTTCATTTCCCGGTAAACAGACTTTGATCAGATGACTCGTACGAGAGCCGTCGGCGGCCCTGCACGGTTCGCGGCAGTGTCTACCGTCCGAGACTGTCGAGGGTAGGCGTCGCAGCCCTGAGCCGTCAAGTCGTCTTCTAGTCACTGTAAGACAGAGTAATCTTGGTGCGATTAATAGTGTCGATCAAAGTCCCCTTTGGTACACAACGTTACCAGTTAAACTTCCTCAGACACGTAGTTGTTTGACCATTATTCCTAGTCTGTGGAATAATATGCCGTCGTACGACTGATACTAGGCTAAATGTCCTCGTCTCCGCGGGCCGCCGGCTCGTCCGCCCGCCGGCACTCTGACACGCGAAGTCGGGTTGAGGACTTCGGATGCCCGACTTTTGCCCCAGCGAATTTCTCTTCTCTTCTCTTCTCTTGGTGTCTTCCGGTGACCTTACCGACTTACTTCTCGAGCTTTCTCTTGGGTAGGAGTACTGGTCTGCGGTTTTGTCTACTTCAGAGTCTCTTTCCGGTCGAGCTGGAGAAATCGTTAGTGTACCACGGCGGCGGTCGTCTGGTCTCGAAAAGAAAAATGTTCGATAGATTACTGTTTGATGTCTTACCGATACACGGACAATTAGAGATTTTAGCTGAAATTTATATGTATAAAACATGTACGTCTATATCTACAAGTGACTCTATAAATTTGCCCACCAGGTACTGAATCAACACAGTAAAATAGTCCGTTTTCTTGTCGTACATCTTTTCGCATTGTGGATATCAAGACCCTCACTTATTAGAGTTTCCAATGAAAAATTCCATGATTTCCAGAAGAAAGTCGTCCCGGCTTTTTGGGATGTAGTCTAAGTATAAGGGTTGTAGTCAAGAAGGTAGAGAGAAAATCCTGGAAAGTGACTACACTTTAAAATGGTCCCGTCAAAGAAGGTCTCGATAAAGAGATAACAGTAAAACGTATTTACGTAAAAGTATCGAGTAAGTAAAGTGTCCCGGAAATAAAAGTAAAGAGTATACTCCCTTTTTCTTCTATTTCGATTTTATTTTGGATGGAAATGATGGGTTCGGCATTTTCTGTTGACCACTCTGAAAACTCTTTTGTGAAACAGAAAAGTGAACCGTCAGACAATTTCTCGATATCGTCACAATATTAATGTGTGCTTCAACTCGACTTATCGTAAGGCAAACCTTTAAGTAAGGACGACTCTCAATTTTAGGGTGACCAGACCAGATAAGGGATGAGGGTAAACCTCGATAACCTCGGGCAGGAAATTGAGAAGTTGACAGTTCGATTAATATAACCCAACCGGTCTGTCAAGGCAAACCCACCCTTTTTGGACGTGCTTGAAAGACCAGTTGGGTTGTCTTCCGAAGGTTTTTCTCCTTGAAAGTATTCTATAGGACTCAGATGTGAAAAGTTGAATATAATGTAAAACCTTGTTTTCCACCGGAATCTTATTTATGTCATCTAAGATGTTTATGTACGAACCATATGAGTATGGGATCTAGTGTAGTGTGCGACCGGACGGAACTTCCTGGGTGAGACCCCAGTGGAAGGGGTTTGAAGGGGTACACGAGTGGGAGAAATCTCTGGACCGAGTTATCAGTGTTTGACCAAGAGGGTTTAGGACTCATTTTTAACAAGTACGGTAAAAAACTTTCGACCTCTTGACCCGAATTACTCAATACTAATATGAACAATGTTACTTGAATGATTTACCCTCTTACTCCTTACATATAAATGTAGTGAGGTCAATGAATTAGAATTTAAAATCTTCTTTTTTTAAAAAAAATTCCTAAAAAGTCTACCGTTATTCTATTGGTTTTTCGAAACCAAACTGAAAGACTTTATTTGTTATAGTTCACACATTCCCCTTTTGTGGGGAAATGCACTATAAAATCGGTTTTTATATTAGTCGTCCATCCAAAGATAACTTATTAAGACTTGGATGGAGACACTAGTTTGGGGTCTAATTAATTTTATGTACGAATAAAAATTTTGTATCTTTACACTTTTCTCGAGTATAAGTCTAAGTGTTTATCTCAAGAATTTTGTGACATATCGTGTGTTAGTACGCGGAAATCTAACGGTATGATGCAGCTACAAATGCATAAATTTCGGAATTAAAGTCTTCAGGACAAATCGTTAGTTGATCTGACGTCGCCAGGGGTTTGAAAAACACTAGTACCTGGCCAAAACGCCTTCTACGAAGAAGGTCTCCGACCCCCGCCCCGACCGGAGTCCTGCTGAGTTCGCGGAATGTAAAGTAAAGGACGCGCGACAGACGGACAGTGACAATGCAGTCGAAGTGGAGGATGCTAGTCAGGAATCTCGGGCCCCCGACCCCTCGGGATCTTCGTATTTCTGTCTAGATGTGATCATTTGATTCGGGTGCAGGGATCGCCGGGTCGCGGGTTCCGAGGAACGAAGGTCCCGTCGCCCGCACCCAAGGTAGGGACCGACCCCTCCCCCCGACAGTATTTATACGATGACTATGGTACACATTTTAGCCTTTGATTGCTCCCGTACGACATCTCGAGCTCCTCGGATGAATTTCGCGTCACCCGTAGATTTGCCCGGGGAATAAGAAGGTGTGGTAGCAGTGGACCGAGTGATCGTAGTGAGATATGTGATCTTTCCCTGTGTTGCAATATTTCGTCGATACGAGGTTATTTTTTAATTTGTTTTTTTGCGTATTAAGTTCATTTTTTTTTTTTCAGTTGGGTTATCCCTGGGGCCATAAATCTGTCTCCCTGCGAATCTCTAGCGTGTCACGCCCTGTGGTGTTGTCCTCTACCCGTCCTGACGTGCCGGAGCGGTGCGTCCGTCGTGCCTCGGGGGAGTCGTGCCGATCGACCACCCGGTCGTGCAGGACTCTACGACGCGGAATCCCACGGAATGACGAGAGGAGGGAATTCGAAAGGAGTACGGAGAAGGAGGAGGGACCTTCGACCAGGTCCTTGGACATAGAGGACTTCCAGAGGAGGGGTGGTCATTTCTATTGACTTCTATTTTATTCCGCGATCCACCTCTTGCCGCCAAGGGAGGGACCTAGGACCGACGTCCGTCGAGCAGTCGGGTTCCCTGGCCCGAGACCCCTGTGCCCCCTTTCCGAAAGGGTGTCCGACGGCCCCTTCGTGCTCCGAGGCCTTTAGTGCCTTGACCCGTCCCCGGAGGACGCCCAGACTCTGTCCTCCGACGTGTCCACTTTATCACGACGTCGCTTCAGACAATGCTCTTGTAAGGTTTTCTCACTCAGTCGTGTCTCGAAGGTTCACTCCAAAGGTCCTCTCGTTAAACTAAGACTGTTTTATTTTCTACGGAAACGACTGTGAGACCTTATGTCTTACGTAGACCATATGTCTTACGTGTACCAATACCCTAAAAAGAGGACCTAAAGTCGTGACATCCAAGGATATTGGTCGTTGTTTTTACCATAAGAATCGGGATACGTGTCTCCTCAGACGACCCGATGACAGGTACCTCAACGTTTCTCAGCCAGTGCTGAATCGCTGAGTTGTTGTTTGTCGTCGGGATAAAGGTGGTGGCTACTACACACTATACAGAATGAGCATAAATTCCGTAAGGTCAGTGGTAGATTCTTGGAGGTTTAGGTTTCTATGAAAGAAAAAAAAAATGGATGTTCGGGTTACTCGTGCTTCCACGAGGAAGAGAGAGGGAAGAGAGAGGGTAGGATGTCCAGACTGGTGCTGTTTGGACAGACTTTTCATCCACTTTCGCACGTTCTCCGAAACTTAATAAACCAACGAAATTGACCGTACGATAAAAGTGTCTCCGTCTTTAAGAAAAAAATCACGCTTTTTGGTGTAGGTAAGTGGTCAGTTTCAACAACGTCGGTTTCACAGGCCATTGAACGGTCCTGGCCACCCATCTCTGACGTTTGCTAAGATGACTTTCGTGCAAGCCAGTCTATCTTAAAGGTAGTAGACTGACGAAATTCATTTTCTTTATGGGACAAGTCATTTCGTGGCCCCTCTTTAGAGAAAGATTTACGTTCTCCCCCACTCGTCGTGCCACTTTCGGGAAGTGAGGCTGTCGTAGTGACGTGGACGTTCGGGGTGGAGGCGTTTGTGCTTTTAGTCACATTGTTGAGCTACATGTTCCGTTCCGGATGTCGTGACGATTACAGGGGAACGACCTGTATGTGGAATTCAGAGTCTCGAGAGTCCCCCAAACGACACCTTATTTTAATCTAAGGTTGTAGACGGTGGTAATTCCTTTCTTAAGGTAAAGGTAGAGGGTATACTTTTGTGATATTGGTGACTTGTCATTGACTTGGAACTATGGTATTACCAATAATGGGTTTAGTTGATAAAAAAAATTGTCATTTTAATCGCTTAAGACAAGGACATTAATAAACTTACAATAGTCTGATTTACAAACTATTTTAAGGTCATACTAAGTGCACCTTTTTTTTGCCGAGGAATAAACTTATGGGTCTTATATGTCACATAAGTAAACATCGATAGACGCAATACAAATTTCGTATAGTAGAAAAATTTCAAACGTAATCGGACGAAAGGATGGGTTCGTGTCTTTCGTCGGACGGAAGGCAGACGTGAACGCATAAAGTGGGTCTGTAAAGATAATCTCAATTTTTGTCAGAGTAGGGCTAATGAGTAGCTTCTCTTTTACATTATGTCCACGTTACCACCCCAGACGTCTCGACCAAAGAAAAGGACTTCTGTGCGACCGCGTAATCAGCTCCGTCTGGTGTCCATGATGCATAGACCGAGGTGTTGAAAGATCCCGACACGACAGAAAATGTTCTTAAGACGACGGACGGTAACTCCGTTGGGTGGATTTCGAAATGAACCTTTTACTTTCCAAAGACTCTATGTATTTATCCATTATTTATTCAGTGAGACACACTTCCAGACTCAGAGACCGAATTGTGTAATGTTCGGTAATAGACAGACACAATGTCACGACATTTAAAGTTGCGAAAACGTGCATGTCCTGTCCTACTCTGGGGAGGGTAGAAGACCACGAGATTTCGGTCACCGTCTCGGCCCTGGTGCCGGGGAGACTCAGGAGTGGTCCGTGGGGATCGACGTGGGGTCGGGGTTGGTCCGCACTTCTTCGAGCCCAAGGCTCTTGGAAGACTGCCGCTCTTGGGTATTAGGCACTTCGGCAGTTACTTCTGTCCTTTCGGGGGTGGCAAGACTGGTGACTAATCGAGTCGTAGGGCTTGAGGAGAAAGGACCTTCTCCGCCCGATTGAAACCAGGACTACGATGGACCTTGGGACTCTTCTGTGATTGTATCACTACGCCTCTTGAACGCCACCCGCGAGGATGAACATCAGTCCACTGGGAGCACACATTCTTCTCCTTTAGTCGCATATCGAGTGTCCCAACGACTCTTGATTTACGTCCGTTACACGTCATGTACTACCCCCGATCGGGTTTTTTCCACTACTTGCAATTACGGCTGTCTCTCTTAGTCCCGGTCCAATTACGGCTGTCTTCGCCTGCCCGGACTTTCCCGACTGTGCCCTCACGGAGGTCGAGAGGGGACCCTTGGACCGCCCTGGACGCACGACTGCCCGGAGCCGTGCACGCAGGTTCCGTGCTCGTTGAGTGTCAAGTCTTAAGACTGGCACGTTGTCCAGCCAGAGTAGACTTCTGAAACAAACAAAGCCAAACATAAGGTCAAAAATATAAGGGAAGTGTATTTGGTACCGTTCTCTCGTATCGGGCAGGTGCTGGTGGACGGGAACACTTCAGTCCGAAGGAGAGAGTCGCTACGTGTGGCAAAAACCTACCAGAATAAAAAGTCGTTAGTAGTTGGACATCTAAAAGTACTTCTCCCATCGATTGTAGAGTTGACTTCTTACTTCTCTTTCGCTGTCTTTACGAAAAATTACTTCAAGGTTATTTAATCATCAACCCTTGACACTACGCTCCCCTACTTTCAATTGTCAGACAACCTGGGGTTGTCAGGTGACAGGTGACCTAAGAGAAAGTTGGTCATGTCTCTTCTACTCGGTCTTCGAAACTCCCAAGGCCCCTTGTGAACTAGTACCGTCTATGTGTCTTCGACGTTGACTGCACCAACTTTCACTGAGTGTCCCTCGAAACATTCTGTCCCTGTGTTTCGTTCCTACGAGTTGGGACGGGTCTTGTAGTGAGTGCACTGTAATAGTTGGGTGACGATGGTGACAGGGAACCTGACGTTCCTCTCGGTTGGTCAGGTAGGAGTCCCTCTGGTCAGGACTTATAAGTAACCTTCCTGACTGTGACTTCGACTTTGAGGTTATGAAACCGGTGGACTACGCTTGTCGACTGAGTGTACTTTTCTGAGACTACGACCCTTCCTAACTCCCGTCCTCCTCTTCCCCTGTGGACTCCTACTCTACCAACCTACCGTAGTGGCTGAGTTACCTGTACCCAAACCCACCTGAGGTCCTCAACCACTACCTGTCCCTCCGGACCGCACGACGTCAAGTACCCCAGCGTTTCTCAGCCTGTGCTGACTCGCTGACTTGACTTGACTTGTTGACAGACTTATCGAGGCTTTAGTCTTTGAGTCGAATCCGCCCGTCTTGACCCCAAGACAAATTTTCTTTCGTTCTTACTTCCGTCGGTTTTCCGACGATCAGCCCTCTATACGAAAGCATTCTGTCCTTTACCCAGCCGCCCACTCCCCCCGACCCTGTCCCTAACCCACTGTCTACGGGTGAATGGTCTTTCAAAATTCCAGACAAAGACAAACACCCAAAATTCCGACGGGGAATGACGTTATTACGTACACATCAAAGAGCCAAATAGATAAAACCTCTAGACCCCTTTCACAAACCGGACTGTTCTTCTGTCAGACAATCAGAACCATTAAATTAACCTTTCCAGTCTTCTCGACATATTAGTGTCTCTTTCCACCCTGTTTTATGCAACTTGATCCTCTAGGAGTAGGATTAATATGATTTATCGTTCTTCCGCGTCCCACCCACCCACTCCCCGCTGCACGTGTCCTGTCACGAGGAATTGCGGCTCAGAACCGTACATTTACTTCTGTAGACTTCTGCGTGTGTCCAAACTTCGCCGAGATTGTAAGATAGTATTAATCTTTGTAAAGTTCTCGGGACATTAAAGGTTAGTTTTAATGTCATTAAAGGCTATATGTTCGGTACTAAGTACTGTCTTAAAATGTAAGGTACTCTCTAATGCCACCGGACTACATACTGTGCGACCCATGCCGTGATTGTATTTGTTAAGTCAAATTACAAATTTGTCGTGAACTACAAATCTTAGAGTGTTATTTTCTTTGTATAATAACATCTTTAATAGTGAAACTGTCACTAACTTCCCATCCGTCCGTACACCGGATATTTCGATATTAAAAATGTCAGGTGTCGAACTCAAATTGGTAAAAATATATTGTAAAGGTTCTATGGGGAATTCATAAAGTCGGTCGGATATTGAATTTGTTCTTGTTGGAGAAGAATTCGTTTTGAGGGTAGTTCCTGGTGATAATTACAACGATCTCATTTTAAGGTCTTTTTAGATTATTATTTTTATAATATAATATTTATGTAGTGTAACATTCATTCAGAGTCCTACCATATTAGAACAGTCTTCAACTGTCGTCTGTCCGATAAAATTTTTCCTCTCAAGTGATTACTATTACTTTACATAAACAGATTTTAAAGAAACTGACGGAGAGTTAGAGTGAACCTATCACGATAGTTCACTTCACTTTCAACGAGTCAGCACAGGCTGAGAACCGCTGGGGTAGATGTCGACCTTATGACCTCGCCCGTCGGAAAGGGAAAGGGTCCCCTAGAAGGGTTGGGTCCCTAGCTTTAGAAAGTCGTTTCTCCTTCTTTGAAGTCGTAAGAAGACCAGGAAATGTTTCATAAGGACGGAAACTTGTTCTCGAACATCTATTGACACTTAAACAAGTACATCTACCGGGAGATAAACTATTTGAATTTAATAGTTAAATATTGTTAGTATGACTATTTTCTGACGTAATAGATAGGAAAAAATACAGTAGAACATTTATAAACATTGAAAAGGTTTAAGTTAAGATAAGTGAGTACTAAGTCTTCCAAATCTGTTAAAAAGATTGATATTAGTTTTAACACATGGTATATAGTATGTGCCACAGATTTTCTAAATCTGTCAAAAAGATTGACATTAATTTAGACACAGTATATATACACGTGTATTAATAATTATACGTTTCTATCTATACACACACACTCAGACGAAATTATTCACGCGGGTTGCCGCCATCTGTGGTCAACCCTGTCTTTGCTTGGTGTCATCAAATGTCATAAGTGTCACAAAATCCTACCTTTAGTTCCAGTGGGTTCAAGGTTACTTTATTATTATTGAGTTCAATAAACAAGGTGATGTTATCTGGTCTACCTCTTTGGAGGATGTGTGATGTTATGAGAAGACCTTTGTTGATAATTGACCGACTCCCTAAATGACTCTTTAGACACTAAACCTGCTGCCGACGACCTCCTTTGTGTTAGCTCCTAGACAATGGACTGAGACTTGGGACAGAGTGGGTCTCGACAGTTGTACGGCCCTCTGGTACTGGAGAGCCCCTGTGTCAAGGTCGACGTCTGTCTGTGAGGACACCTACGTGAAAGTGTCCGTGGCGTCTAGTTGTCAGACGTACGGCTCGTTTCCGCGAATGGACCGAAAACCATCGACGGTGGAAACGTTTGTCTCGAACCCTTTGAAATCGTGCGAAGTAAAGGACGACTTAGAGCAGCATTTACCTTCGTAATTACAAGTACCATAACAAGAGACCAAAGGGTAAGGAGAGTCACCGTTATCATCGACAAAAGTGGATGTTTTGTAAAACTTGTACGGACAGTAAATGGTAACCGGTTTGACAAAACTTCGAAGAGTCCGAGTCGTAGGTTTGACCTGTAACTACGAGGAAAATGCTAGGTCCACTAGTCGTCCCGCCAGTAAGTTGTACTCAATAATCGACCTCTAGTCTAACGAATTCCATTCCTTCAGTATAACGGTGTCCACTAACGTAGACATTATACTGTCGTTGACGGTCGACTGTTGGTCCTTAATATTACGGTATTTCATTCAAAAGACCTTTCGTCTTATCAAAGCTTCTGAACTTTTGGGATTTGATTAACAATGGGTTAATGGAAGGTAACGTTAAGATTGTTTCCTTTAAGTGTTAATTTTGTCATTACGTGTCACGACATAGAAACAACCCATGGACTACGGATTATCTGTTAGCGTGGTGATTATCGATAATATCTGATACCGGAAAAATTAAAATCTGAGAAAAAAATACGGAAAAGGTGAATACAAAGTAAATTTTTAGAAGGTATTGTTTCGGTAAACGTCTCGACGTATAAATTTAGAAGATAGGTAGGTACTCTGTCCATCGCACGGAACGAATTAATGGTATTTCCACCGACGTAAAATGTTCACGTGCAGGTTCGACAAGGCACATTAATAAAGTAGCGAAGGACCGTGGGGACATATCGATAGAGGAAAATTGAACACCTTGGTCTGTTATTCTTTTATAAAATGTTATAAATTATCTTGTACTGACGTTCAGTGTGTTTTATGTAAGTTTGATATATTAGAACTGACTCCTTAGTTATAGTTAGGGAAACCACTTTTACTATTCGTCTATAGTGGTCTTTTTACTGGTTTTTAAATCCCCCCTTTAGTTGGAGTTTTAAATGACTATAGTATTAGAAAAAATTTTGAATTTTTCGTTAGGAATTATGAAATTTAGTAATTTTATTTTTAAACTGAAAATAATGCGTCAATGTCCTTGGTCGGACCCTGTACGTGCATACTTGGTGCATCGACGAAAAATGACCCTTTGCCTACCTTTACATTTGTCTTTCGAGGACCTCTGCGTCCTGGTGTAACGAGGACTGTTGTACTGAGTAGCCTCTGACGAAAAGAAGCCCGGAAAATGTCTTAGGTCTAAGACAAGAGATGTATGACTGGCAGAACCTGGAAAGGAGAGTAGATGATACTTGTCACCTTTGACTTCGAGTGAAATCCTATTTGCTTATTAAACCCCGGGATCTACTGTATAAGAGGGTTTGTCGTTCTGAAGATTAGGAATAAAGTGGAACGAAGGTTTACAAACCATAGTTTTCTCCCCGTCTTAATTAATACGTTAGATTAAGGGACGTGAATCTTTCATTTCTAGTCGAACGGTAGGTTGAGGGAAAGATTGAACGTCGGTCAATCGTTCTATTGAGTGGAGACCTCCTACACCGATCTGGGAGGATGGACCTGTGATCGGAACCCTCGAGTCTTTGTTCCTACGACCCTTTGCCGACCTGGTGTCGGGGCCCCTCCTGTGCCCCGGGTGGCCGTAGTCTCTACCGTCCTCCGACCTGAGTGTCCACGGGAGCGGTCGAGACCCCGAGGTCGCTCGTCCCCGTGAGTCCCTCCGTCAATTCCTGGCTCCGGTGGTTCGTGTCTGTGGCCGAAACTTCGTTATTAGACGATTTGTGGTGCAATCCTCGGTCGTCTCAACGACGTAATGGTATTTAACGGATGTTTCAACGAAACCACTCTAAGTGTTGAAACGAGACCCCACCAGAACGAAACTCCGTCTTCCTATCTAAACTAGTGGGGTACCCCAGGGAAAATTATGGATAAAAAGAGTGACGAATTTACTTTCTCTTTTCTTTTCGTTAAAGTTAGCGAAACTTGTGACTTACAATACCTTTACCTCCGTGCCTCAGGTCACGTAACCTTCTTTATCAAGGAACCATCACTAGACGAATCGTCAGCAATTCTCCCGTCCGAAACCTTTGAACCCTCAACGTCACACAAAGCATTCATTAAAAGTAAGAAGACATTTTTACTACCGAACTCTTAAATAGAAGATCCACCCGGTATTAGTAAACAAAGTTGGAACATTAAAACGAAGATTTTAAAAGAAACCAAATTAAAAAAATTATTTCGTTAACTGTGAACTTAGTTGTTCGTTTGTAAAATTTAATAAATGTTTTTTTTTTTAGTTTATTGGTAAAGGATCGTCGATTGTACCAGTTTTCACCTTTTCTTCGTATACTTTGTAAAAAAAAATTCACTCTCGTCATTGAAAATTTTTATAATCGCTTGAGATAATGAGTAAAATTTTTATAAATCTTTTCGAGAAGAAATAGTAGAACAACCGAGCCTATCCGTAGAATAGTCTCTATTCGATAATCTTAAGACCTTAGTGTAAAAAAAGGGATTTGTGTTCGATAACGAATTCCCCTTGACTGAACCTGTCGAAAAGTTTTTATACTTTCGACTTTAAAAAAGGGGTCCATTTTTACCTTTGTTTTTAGAAAATATGGAGTGAGATGATTCATGATAAAATCGAATCGTGTTTTTTTTAGAAGAAATTAGGACCAAATCGAAAATTATAATATAGTGTGTAATTTTAAGTATTTCATCAAGTAAGGTCCGTTTTGTTTGATGAGAGATCGAGAAGAGGCGTTTATCGCCTCCTCCATTTTCTTTCCGGCAACGAGAGACTTATCGAAAATAGTTCCGTCGCGTGTGGCGAGGTAGTAATGTCTCCGCGGCCCTTCATCGATTCCTCCTCGGAAGACGACCAGGGGGAGGGCGCGCCCCCGTCCGACGCCGTGCTCCCGGACGAAAACTGAAGTGCGCTTAGCACGCCGTCTTGTGTTTACAGGGCACTTCCAAAGAGAAAAAAAAAACGAGGAAATGTGTGACGACTTAAGGAGTTCGGCAGGATCCGTACATGCGGTGCGCACGATATGTGTCTCACCTGCGATGGCCCCAGCGGGAACCGTGGCCCCTTCGCGGACACTCGTGTGTGGCGTGTGCACGCGCTCCCACTCGTGTGTGGTGTGTGCACGCGCTCCCACTCGTGTGTGTGTTCAGCTTCAGACGACGTCGAGATTATTATTAATACTATTACTCTCTTTGGCTGGAATCGACAGACAATATTCGACCCGTGACCCAATTCCATGTAAGTGGACGTATTCTCGGGACTCATCGAATTATAATTACAAGATAATGACGAGACAAAAATTTAACTCTTTTGATTGTCTCCAATTCAGTTCAGTAGACGGGTGCCCCGTTCCGACTCCTGACTTGAACCCAGATTGTCGTTACGAATAGAATCTTTTGTGGCGTCATGTGACCTCCCCAGTAATGTATCCTGAAGAAATAAACCTTTTTAAGAATGAAAAATTCTGTATTACGTGGACGAAAAACCACCGGGAAACGATTTAGATCGAGTACTTACAGATTAAAAATCATCGTTTACGAAAATAGTAATCAAATTTTTTAGGTTAGATTTAAATAAAAAGTTCAATCCGTTTGATATTTACAAAGGAATCATTACAATACATTCTGCACACGATAAAACTCCTTAAGGATAACCACTGTCTTTTATCGGAGGTAAAAGTTTAGACATATATAATTGTGACAAACCTCATAGTGCCGAGATAGGAAAAGACGAAGGAAAACATCTTTGTTATAACCAATAAAAGGTTTATACCTGAAAAGTTTTCAGGAGATCGAAAATTTTCTACTGATAATTCCTCTTCATAAAAGGTTCGTGTATACATTAGAATTGTATTTTGACCAGTTCGCTAAGTATTATTTTGAAAATAGTTCACACTTCAAGGACGGGTATTGATTACAAAATAATATAATATCTTCTTAAACAACTTTTCTCTGTCCTCCCATTTCGATGGTCTAATTCAATTAATATGACATATAACGTAGATAGTTGAAACATGTAGAAGATTTTGTAGTGATATTTTATAGTGTAGAATGAAGTCTTCTTTGGTTTCTTAAGGAATTTCTATACAATTTTTTTTATCCTTTTCATTAATGTATTAAATTCATTTTCAATTTTGAACTATTAATATCCGAAAACTTGTCAGGAATCCTTCTGTCGTTTACGATTAAATTGAAGTTTGTAGTGCATAGAATTTTGTATGTTCATTTAGGTATCATTCACGTGTAGATTTGTCTTTGGGGATTGAATTTTACCGATACAAACCACCTTATCTGTTGGGGGTCTTTCATTATCAATTAATGGTGATTATTTTAATTAAACGGTTCACTATCTTTTCTTTGGAGAGTCTAGTCCCCCGAAACCTCCCTGACCACAGAGGGTCTGTAGGGAAGACAGTTTCGCTGAGAAAGGAGATGTTAGAGTCTTTACGGGTGACGGGTCGCAGAAGGTTTCGTCTAGGAGACAGTTTGCCAGTTAAAGTAGTCCTGTGGCAAGAGTAGACACAAGAACAAAGAATCGACCATTGTGTCTAAGAGTAGGAGAGACTGTTTGTCTCAGAGGTTCAAGGTAGAAGAGGAAAGATTAGATACAAGAGTCCTGCACCGAACTCCATCCCCGTTCTTGTCGTGTGACTGGTCTCCTAAACTCTTGTTTCAGACACTGAAAAGGGTAGAAAGAGGGTGGTTTTCCAACCATGCTCTTAAGGTCCTTAGGTACATGTACTTCCGCGAGTCTTTTGGCACTTAGTCTATAGGAAAAATACCCCCCACCCCCCCTCCACCTGGTGAAAATTTCAGAAGTGACTTGTACAATGTTATAGCGAAGACAAAGTACGAAGCCAAAAAGACTGGTGTGCCGTTCGCCCTAGTAGAATCGAGGGTCTGGTCCCTAGTTTAGGCATGGGATACGTAGCCTTCCGGTTCAGAATTGGTGACCTGACGATGCCTTCAGGGTGCCAGAGACGTAAAGAGCTTAATCTTGTGTATGTGACACTTTTATATGAAAGTTGTTTCGAGGACCTCACCGATGGAGAGACTTCAGACTGTCTGTCCCCACGTGTCCCGGTAGAGTGGTTCTGCTCCGGTCGGTCCTCGGAGACGTCCACCAGGTACGGAAGGGGTCCCCTCCGAGAGGACCCTCACTTCGGACTCCGGACCCCTTCGGGGAAGAACGTCTACTAATCTTAGGCTCGTGGAGGTACCCAATCCCGGAGCCAGACCATGTTCGGTCCTTGAAGGTCAGTAGGGGATATACTGGATGTAAGGGGTCCCTTCCTCGACCTTCTCCGAGGTAAGAGAGCAGTCCCCGGGATCCAGAGACACTCGGTGTTCCCTGGAGACAGACGTTGTCCGTCAAGAAATCTTTGTTTCGGACAGCCGCAGGTCACGTTCGGTTTCTGGACAGAGTCTTGTCGAAAGCTCGTAGAAGTGAACCCCCTTCTTTGCGTGTCACTAGAGTATGTCTGAGGAGAGACCGTTTTGTGTTTTGCATTTCTCTGTCTTAAGACGACAGGAAAAGACTAGACACCAAAGTAGGAAGGGAGGGTAAAATCAGTAAGCATTTATTCCTGTGCTTTCGGAGGGTACACCATGACCATTCGTGACGTAAAGTCGACGAGGTTCTGTCATGATTGAGTTGGCGAGATAGTGGACAAAAAGATTTAGGGTTCAAGAGTAAGATGTGACTGTTATGTGAAGTATGTGACTTTTAAGGGGGTTTAGATTAAGTAACGTAGTGACGGCTTCCCATTCCCACTTGTGTGACCGACGCTCCAGACCATACTATTTTAGTCCCGCACTTGTCCCTGCGAGTTACTCCATGGTAGGTCACTTTGTGCATTCGACGGAACTTCTAAATATGCTTCGTCACTTTATTTCAATAAGTGTGTATAGTCTTAGTAAAGTCTCAAAACAATCTACCTGTTATGATAACACGTTTATTTTTGAAAAAAGAAACTTTCTAGAAGTAATTCTGAGAAGACATAGGTTCATGTAAGTAGTGCCCGATTTATAGGTCCGATTGTCCGGATCAGAGTTGAGGAGAACTCTTGATCGTGTAGTCGACTCCCACCGAGTTGGTCAAGTAGTCGTTAAGTCCTGTTTTATTTAGTATCAAAGATCGGGTTGGAGAGTAGTCTCTATCAGAGATCTATATGTATATCCGTTCGTTGGACTCATAGAATATTCATATGGTTTTATTCATAGTGTTAATTCTTAATTAGAATGAAACCGATTTCTTTTGTCAACTACTTATTCCTCTCGTCTGAGTGTAAACTTTTCGTTTATTTCCGTAATTTTAGGATCTTTTGTTTGCGAGATAATCCCTTGATGATGCGGTTTATAAACTTGTCTAAATTTTTTTTTTCTTCTTTCTTTGAGTTGTTAATTTAAGCGTGACCAGAATTTATTCAGGAAGAAAAACGATCATAACGTCTAATTCACTATTCCTGTTATTGACGGGTCTCCGGAAGGTTACTACTGACGTCGTCGCTTTAATCGCTACCATGTATTTAATTGAGACTTGACTCACAAGTTAGTTCAGGTTTCCTCTCGTCAAAAACAAATTGGCGAGAATGTTTGCAGTACATACAGATATTTCTCAAGGAGCGAGAATAAACATTCCGCATAGAATCTCTTCGGAATGTCTAGTTTAAGTTATGCACAGATACGTCCTCTACCCATGTGTACTCACATATACCCTCGGCACGAGAAGACGACCTCTGTGTGCAGAAAGGATGAGTGTTAATGTCGTTGCGGAAGAATGAGACGAGACTGTCTGTAGTCCTGGTTTAACTAAAAGTGACTTATTTTACCTCTTTAACCTGAAAACACTACAAAGATTTTTCGTTAGTAAAGTCTTGTAGTGTTATACGTCGAATTCTGGGAGGTGTTCACCGACATGTAAGATTAAGAGTAAATACCTCAAAGACACCGTCAAAGTAGAGATCACAACTTACTTGAAATAAAGATATGAACCTTTACTTACCGATAAAAAATGATACCTACTTTAATTGTAATTCTCTGTTAAAGCAATACTGTAATACAATGTATTCATGAAATTTAATCATAAGATATAAGTGAAAAACAGTAAAATCGACTGGAATAAAAATTCTTGACGTGTTTTGTGTTTAATTTACACATTCTTTATGTGAAGGAACTTCTAAAATTCAGATTAGGTGAGAGTACGAATATAGATTATCAAACACGACTTTAATTGAGAACTTAAAAATATTATCAATATTCCGGTGGAAAATTTGAACTAAATTTTTTATTAGTTCCTTCGACTGAAAAGATTCTTTACGTTTTTACACCTTTTATCTCTTACACGGGTAAAGACCCATATACCTACCTTAAGGAATAGTCAGGTAAATTTCGACGGAAATTCCTAACATAATTTGAATTAATACTTTCTAATGTTTGCTCTACTACACATTAACCATGGTCGACGTCAAGCATAACCTTTCGTATTTATGTTTACCTAAATAAATAAATAAAAATAAATAAATGATAAGTTTACCACCAAGATTTTGGCCATCCCTATTTTACCTGAAGTAATGTAAAAGGATAACTCAAATTTTGTGTAAAAATGAAGTATCATCATCCCGGTTTATAGAGTAAACTTCCAGTGAAAAGTGGGGGTTTTACTTCGTTACCTTTCACTAAAAAAGGGTAGATTAATCATCGAATAACATAAATTTGGTCTCAATCACTCAAGTCTGATTTAAGAGGAGTTCGTTGATACTTAATGACGAGGAGTTTTTTAGAGGGATTCGTAGATAGAAAGATAAAAAAAAATAACTCTCAGAAGGAATCGCAAAAAAAAAAAAAAAAAATTGTTTTGGACTGTCGTCGTTTCCTACTCCTCCTTTTCCTCGGAGTGGACCCCTCCCGCCGACCCGCCACACGAATAGTCCCCCCGTCCCGGGTAGCGACTCCGGCGTAAGTCCGAGGAGAGGGAAAGTAGGACCATTTAAGCTAGAGAGAGTCGAAGGCCATTGACGTTCTTTAAGACGTATCGGGCTTCCAAATGGTCGTTTCTGACCCTGCGTCAGAACCCTAGGAGAAGGAAAGCCTCCTAAAGACTTTCGTTCGGGACGCCCCTTACTTGCCGTGTCCCACTCGCCCAGGGACGACCAGGCACCCCTACGGACGGAAAGGCAGAGGTGAGACGAGCCTTTTACTTGTCAGTCTTCGTAGTTAAGATGTATCCTTATATAATCAATGTTAACTTCACCACCTCTTCTCTCGGAGTTAACACAAGAATTAAAATAATTCGCAGACGAAATGTGTATTGTATTTGACGTTGACGGATTAACCAGAGGAAGGAAACTCGTCGAATTGAACGGTACTTTAGAAAGTGTCTCACTCCTGACTCCGTTCAATCCTTATTTACTTTACGAGCATTATGCGGTCGTGACTTGACACGTCAAGGGTTCGACGGATGTGTTTCCGTCGCCTCACGGTTGTCGCGTTGTGTGTTCCTGGGTTTCCGTGACGCTCTCTTCGTCCCAGTGTCTCGTTTCTGAGCTTTCGCTTAGGGTTCCACGATCCCTTCTCGTAGCGATTCGGTAGTGGATTCTACCTGTGCTCCACAAGTCTCCGCTCTTAAATGCCATAAGGAACACCTCAGCTACTGTTCACTAAGATAAATGGGAATTCCTCTGATAGGACTGTTGGGGGTTCGGACGATATGTGGTGGGTCCTTGTCCGACTTTAAGACTTGAAGTGTTTGGTGGGAAATGTACTCTATGCATTGGGGAAAAGGTGCAACGTTTTATGGTAGCGTCATGCGGTACTTTTTCTTATAATAGCTTAAGACATTATTAGGGTAAAGAACTCCTTATCAGAATAGTCACGATCTTCTTTACGTGTTTGGTAATATCACTTGCGGAGAGTCCACGAGGAGGGTTTATTGTCTCGTAACAGTTGATGAATTAAAAACCTTCTTACAAAAGTTCACCCACCAAAAGGTGTTACGAGAAATTCCCTCATATACTTTATGTTCCTAATCTTTGTAAAGGACGGGTAAACCATTCCCGATTCATCGGGAGTGGAGAAGTTAGAAGATGTACTTTATTACGCACCTTACGGTTCAGTACGAACGAAGGATGTAAAGTCAAATAGTGTTATACCGAGTCCTATTTTACAACAGTTCTGGAGAAATATTAAACGTTTAAAGTGAAAGACTATTGGGATTTTTTTACTGCTACCCCATGTAAACCCCGTCCCTCCAGTTCACAGTTTTGTTGGTTCGGGGTCCCAATTTGTGACCCCAAAAAAGTACCAAAAGGAGCTTCGTGTTTGGACCAAAACGAGGGTCAAGGAGTCCCGATTACACCGGATGACGGAGTTCTATTGTCAACCCTTGTATGTTATATTTTCGCCACAGGTGAAATTTTGACTAGACCTCTGACGACAATTTTTCCTGGAGGTTGTCCGAGTCTCCCGAGTCCTCAAGTAAGACGAAAGAGTGAACCAGGTGTGTTCCCTTCGGTCGAAGTGGGATTCTTTCCACGGACTTCCTACTTCCCACAGACAGGAAAGTAAGTACTATGACTGTCCATTACAAAGTTGACACAAATGTGTTTTCGTTTTGTAGGTCGGTTAAATTGATTTTGGATCAGGTTGTCCGTCAGTTAGTGGGTCGATAAATTAGACGTGTTCTGGTTGATTAATCTAACTGACCCAAAAACTATACAGTACAACTTTGGTTTTTTTACGTCCAGAGTCTTTGTTCGAACTTTTATCCACAAAAAAAATTTTTTTCGGGGACGAGAGGTTAGAACGGGTGGTTTACCCCTAATTTTTAACAATTCTATAATTTTCTACAGGAACCGTTTCGTCAGATAGAATTGGTATCCCTTTC
The DNA here is from genome assembly GCA_006410555.1 of Capra ibex. Taxonomy (NCBI): domain Eukaryota; kingdom Metazoa; phylum Chordata; class Mammalia; order Artiodactyla; family Bovidae; genus Capra; species Capra ibex. The sequence continues at coordinate 132,894,515 of SJYO01020080.1, forward strand.
TCTATAATTGTATATCATGTATATTTATGTTACGATATTTAAGGAGTTCATCTTATTAGATTATGGGAAATTATAATAGAGTCTTGTTCCGGACGGTGTACAAACCTTTTGTAAATAATTTACCTAATACACATAAACCTCGTATTTTCCTTTTTTTTAATGTTTGTCCACTGTCTTTGAATTCTTGTTCAATACGAGGGGTACCCTTTTAAGATTACCATTAATAGTTAAATGAGTTTCATTCGGAAGTCACTTTTCAATACACCGTGAGACATTCTACAAATATACGTCATTGGCAAGTCATTAAATTCTTTTAAAACACCGTTGTACCTACCTGGATCTTTAGTATGATTCACTTCAGTCTGTTTCGATTGTAACGTATTATGGCGAATATACACCCTAGATTTCGCACTGTCTTTCCTCGAGTCAATGTTTCGTCTTTGTCTGAGTCTCTGCGTCTTTTGTTTGAATGCCGAGGGTTCCTCCTTCCCCCTTCCCCGTTCAATCCTCTGCCTAAGTACGTGTATGTAGTGGCACCTACTTGTCGTAGATGCCCTTATTTGAGACGTCTGTGCATTCGTTCCTGGGTCACGTCTCGTGTCCCTTGCTGCGAGTTACCGACTATCATTCCCTTCTCTTAGACTCGTTCTCGTGGGAGTGTACACGTACACGTGTGTGTGTGTACATCTTCGAGTTAGTGACGCGACGTGCAGGTTTGGTTGTGTCGCAGCATTTGGTTGGCGTCGAGTCTTTGATCACCAGCTAGTTTTCTCTAGGACATTTGTAAATCCTACGATAATGTAAACCCTTTAGACTTTAATCTATAAGTCCCTAGAGTTGTTTTATAGGAAAGAAAGGTGATCTCTTGGTGCCACTCTTTTGGTTGTGCCCCTTTTTTATGTCTTGTTATAGTTCAGAACAATTGTGCTCCGACCTCAGTAAGGACATATCGAATTTCATTGTCGTCCAGTGAACCCTCTCCTAAATCTTTAAAGAGATTGGTGTAAAACTCCAACCGTACTACAGAGTGAACTCGTATGTTTCGCAAAAGCCCCGTTTCGTAAAATAAAAGTGAATTAATAAGATTGTTCTCGTTCATGCCCAAAAGACGACCCCACACAACCCTCCCAGATCTGACTCCAGAGTTTAAGACCCTCTAAGGTTCTCGAGATTCGTCGGTCATCTGCCAGAGTCCACAAAATTCTTTGGAAGTCCCAAAACAAAAAAAAAAAGACAAAAAAACCGGGTCCGAAAGTTACTCCCCTCACGGGGGACCACCTTTACGAACTTTTATAATAATCTTTTACAAAACTAATCTTACACAATTAATGAAAGGTTTTTTACTGCAGTGAACTCTTTTAAGACCTGCGTTTTACTCACGGTACTCTTAATGCTAAACCCTTACATGCAAACCCAGGATGAGTCCGACGACACTGAACTCGTCGACGTAAATACTTAAGTTCTGCATATACCAAAACGAAGGACAAAGAGTACCAACTTTTAGATCGAGTCTAACAGTGTGGTCCAGTTCTAGTAAACATCATTAGGGGGTACCACCTCTCATTCTTTCTAGAGAATAGTTTTGAGAAGAAGTGCGATTTCTACGTCGTAGAGTGCCAGTAGGACATGGTACGAAAGGCGACGACTGCTTTTATGTAGTTATAACACGGGATGTCCACGAGTTATTTAAACGACTTGTTTTAATTTTAGTAGTCAGTAAGCGCAAAGGCTTTTCTTGGACCTAAAACATACAATATGCCTCTCAAGGGTCGTGGAGCACCACAGTCAAAGTACCCTTTACTCTTCGACGAAGAGTAACATGAAACACAGCAGTTTAGCAAGTGGCACACGAGACATGCACTTTTGCACTTTGATAAGACGCAGCAGTAAGGCGCTGTCAACACTCTTAAGATTACAAAGGTTAATTTCTCACTTGAACGACTACTTAAGGATTTGGAAAAAAATACAAGGTCTTTCTCAAATGTTCATTTTAAGTAATCATTAACCTTTTCTTTCTTTTTGGAAGTTATTTATGATAGTCATGAAGGTTTTCGATTAATACTTAAGAACTTTTGTCGTCTATTCGCTTTCTCTGACGGTTAGACTTGTTTCCGGACAGACCGGAGGACAAGCAGAGGAGAAACTTGTATTAGTGACTAAGTTTATCTAAAAATAGTCGAAGTACCTTGAAGTTTCGGGAGTCTTCTTTTTATCCTAAACTACTTTAGCGGAGGATTTTTATTTTGTACGTCGTATAAGAAGTCCCGATGGACGGAAACGACAAACCACTTAAAAATTAGTGCACAGGTCCACTTTCTGCTGAAAGTTCGAGGTGGATGATGGGACCTGAGTCCGGTTCGTTCAATATTCGTCTGTGTAAATAGAGACGGCAAACCCTCCGGTTTGGTCTCGACAGTCCAACCCCATTATCGTGGAAAAATGGAAAATAAGTTATCACTATACCTCTCACCTGAAAAGAATTTAATGTGACGCTTCTTAATATCCTTGTGTCATCGTTAAAGACAATATGAATTCGTCCGTTTAAAGAGAGATGGTGTATTAAATGTCCTGAGTTTAAGTTATTTTGTAACGTACTACCAGGTAATGACAATAGTCAAAACTTATTAGGTAGAAGTAAGAAATAAAATGACCTTTTGTTTCGCACGGTTTCTGTTCGCCTCCCCCAATCTTTTTTTCGGTGACCTACCCTAGTCTCAATTGAGACCCAATTTAAAAAATTTTTCCCTCCTCCGTGTATAATAAAGGAAGATATTACTGGAAATTTATCGTTATTATGTCTCTTCACTTAACTTTACATATTCAGATCTTCGAAGTCGTTAATTAAAATCGGTACCCAAAGGTAATTTTTCTGTAGTTCATCCGTATTGACTTACTTACCGTCTACGATTCTCGACCATAGAAGTCATCGTTAATTTCTTGTATACGGGGAGTTAAGTCTTCCATCTCTTCAGGAGTTTTGTTCCTTAATATAGTTAAAGTAGTGCTTGAAAGTCTTTTCCATCTGAAAAATTTTGGAAAATCAAAAATCTGGAAAATTTTTTTCACTATGTACTTGTAGAATTCTTTGGGTTAATTATACTACTCTTTTAAGAGGTTTCTTCTCAATTTTGTTCTCTAGGTCCCAAAATCTCAACATGTCTCGACAGTTACCGATTTTGTCCGAGTCGAGTGTTATGGTGTTAGATAATATGCTTACAAAAGTCCATGACAAATGTCCCCCGGTCGCAGAAGTAGGCTAGTGCAGTGTCTTGAGACGTAGACATACATGTGTAAACTGTAATTAACAAGAATTTGGACCTCGACCTTGACGTGTAACATTCCTCGCGTGTGTCTGCACGCGCACCAAATTGAGACGTCTCGGGGACGAGATATGTATACGTAATCGTACGCATAAAAGCAGGAGGTGTGCGTGCTGTATGTGAGAGTGCGACGTGGACGAAAATAACTTTACGTATGTGAAACTTTATTTGTGATGTGTGTGCGTATGCTTACACATTAATAATTTTATTTACGTCGACGCACACACGCGCACGCACTCGCACCACAAAGTCATACTGGTGGTTTTTCTGTGCGTACGAACGTACGAGATTTCGCTTAAGGGGTTTTCACCTAGGAATTTATGTGTAATTTTTTAATGAGAGTAACTTTAGTCTGTCGATGTTTGTGCCGGTTGGAGGTAAAGCTTTTTCCTCAGGGTTAATCGTTGTATTTCCAAATTTTGGTTTGGGGAGACAGTGACCCCCGAGGTCTGTTAAAAAGTCATTACTGACAAAGAGTTGACCGATAATAATTATCTCTACCCATAGTTCGCCGTGGGTCTGAAGTGAGGGGAGAGAGGGAGTTTTTGTAATTCAGTGACAAAAGCTACTATTGGTGTCTTTATTGATAGAAAAACCTCTCTGACTGTCCCATATTTTTTCCCTCTTGAGACGAAAAAAGGGTCATAGTTTAGGATGACTATAGATACCTTAGACAGGTGCACTTTTGGGTTCTTCTTGTTTACCAGTGAGAGGTCCCACTACGGACGGACCCTGTACTCTCGGGGTTTCTACTTTTTTTACGGGGTTACCCTCACTGGATTGGGAAGAGAGGAAATCGACCTGTGAGAAATGGTATATTTTGTATGAAAGGAGTCAGGACATTCTTTATTGTTAAACGAGTTGAAGGTTTTAAGTGAGTGTCATTTAGACACTCAGCAGACACAGGTACAGTTACGATAGAAACACCCGTAAGTTAAGTCAAGTTGTTCGTAGAATAACTTGAAAATACGTCTCTGGACGGACGAAAAAACGGGTCCTGACTCTTGGCGCCCATCAGTCGACGACAAATGTTTTCATGACTACGACGGTCTTTGCCCTCGTAGCTCTTCCGACTGAACTAAGAAAGCAGACAAGTGAAATAAAGAGATTTTATTGCTGGGACGTTGACTTATTCCCACAGTCTAATTTACATGGTCGATTATTACTTATATGAAAATTCAATTTCTATATTTTGATCCGTTCGCGCATGTTAAAACGTTGGACTCTTTTTTGAAAACTTGGTAGGGGAATTTGTGTCTGTTCACTACATGTTTTTTTTCAATTTCTTGGGGTTTTGTTTGTGAGTCAATTTCCAAGACATTCCGGAGGATTGAAAGTTAGGTTACTTCCGTTCGGTTTTTATTCAGTGTCGACCCTAAGAGGATCCATACCTTTGAGACGGTCGTTCCTTAATTATGATCTATAAAAACATGGTCCTAAAATAAGAATATTAGTACATTATTTTATTGGATTTATACTTTCCTTTCATACTCAGTCCGAATTTTTCTTTTTTGACTGTTCTCTTCAATTGTCACCGTTTTGTCCTTTCGATTTTCTGTAGTACAGGAGTGGCTATTAGTCAATGTGTGAGAAGACCCAATAAAAAAAAACCCCCCCCCCCACAGACACCCACGGACCCGGTCTTTATTTGTGGTATATATAACATGATTAACTGTTTTTTTTCCTTTTTTTTTAGGAGAGTACGTGAGAAACAAATCCCGAAAAGTTGTCACAAATAGAATCCGGAAGGGGACCTAGTGGGAAGAGGTCCAGGATTCATAGGAGGGACGACTATCATAGAAGTGTCCTTAAACGGGTCCTCCTGTTTCCGCACTTGTGATCCCCACATGCGTTTTGAGTCGCTCTTCAGAGTTTGTTCCGAAAGTTCCCGTTCGGATGGGTGAGGTCGCGGACAAAATATTTGTCAAAATGACTTTGTGGTATGGGTGTAGGTCCGTAAATGAAGATACCCATGACACGGGAGTTTTGGATTTTACAAATGACATACAGTGCAATGTCTCTTCCAGACCGACTAGGGACCAGATCCTTTCCTTCGATCAGCCGATCTTCGGACCTCAGGATGGTCACCGGAACCGGTTCAGGACTTTGGAGAGAGGGAGCCGATGCTTGTGAGAGACAAAGGCAATCCATTTTCGGATCCATTGCCGTCGAACTTTATAAAAACTGTAAACGAGAAAGTTCCGGGGACTAAGTCCTAGGTAGACATGTGTCGGAAGAGAACCATCGTCTCCAAAGACGCCTCCTCTCTTCGCGAATTTGCATCCGTGGGGGTCCTTGTCTAGTATACCTCTCGTCCTCTGCTACAATTGTGACATGTGTCGTGTTCTTATTTCCAATCGTGTCGGTCCCACCTTCCCCTCTCGCTCTGTCTCTTCTTGGTACAAGTTTACTTGTCCTGACTGGACTCAAGACAATTTTCGGTGTGCACGTTTATGACGGACCCTCTAAGGACGGGCAAAGTCAAGTAGTGCATGGGTGACCATCTAAAGCCTTCTGTGGAGACACAACCACCTTTGGACGACGAGGTTTCCAAACAAGTATCTGGACGACTGCCCCCCTCCCACCAAGTTCATGACAACCAAATTCCTGACGACCCGATCTTCAGATAAGTGCCGCATGACGACCAAGTCGTCGACCCGGTAGTGGTCGACGACCAACTGGTCGACTCCCGACTACCCGCAGCTGTGGTCGGGTCCCACGTCCAACCCGTCGCCGCAGGCGTGTCTCCCGACCGACGGCACCCTGTCGACCCGGCCGCTCCCCCCGACGAGGCGGCACGAGGGGCCCCGCCCGACGACCGGCTTCGACTGCACCAACCGTGGGACGACCCTGTCGAGGCTGTCTGATAGGTAAAGGTGACGTCGCCCGCTCTCCCTTTTGGTGCAATCGGTTGCTACGAGGCGTGACGACTCCTCGAGGCTCGAAAGGGATTCCTGTCTCTCCGTGCCCCGTGACTTCCAGGTCCTTTGGTCCTGTAGAGTCCTGTCTTGGGTCGGCCGACACTCCGATGGAAAGAAAAGACGTGGGCCGGTGGCTGAGACTTTCCCCCTTTTGTGAAAGATTACGACACTACACCAAATCTAAATTCCGGGGTTTAGTTAATAAAAGTGTAAGATACACTGATCAAAACCCCAGTTTAATAATAAGTGATAATGAAGACTAGGGTGTTTCCGAATATTTTCATTGTAAATAAAACTTTTGTCGAAGATCCCTTTAAGGACACTTAGATCATCAATCCTTAACCAGGACAGTGACGGCTCTCGGACCCAAGTTAGGGACCAGTCCCTTGATTCTAGGGTGTTCGGTCCACCATGTCTACGGGTGGTTTTTTTTTAAGATCTTTTTGGGATCAACGAATCACCACTGATCTTTCTCACTTTGATTCTTTTGTATACGTCAACATCTTTTTTTATTTATAGGTATCTCGCTGGGGTACCTGACATCGGGCGGACCGAGGAGACGGATACCGTAAAAGATTCGTTCTTATGACCTCACTAAACGGTAAAGGAGGGGGTCCCCTGGAAAGACTGGGTCCCTAGTTCGGAGTCGGAGAACACAGAGGACGTAACCGTCCACCTAAGAAATGGTGATGGAGGGACCCTTCGGGATATATGTACATAAATGTTGCTTTTTTATGAACCTCTATGTATCTAATCCGAGGGACCACCGAGTCGACCATTTCTTAGGTGGACGTTTCACCTAAGATGGGGACCCAAGATGGGGTCCCGACCCTTTTACGGAACCTCCTCCCTTTCCAATGGGTGGGGTCATAGGACCGGATCTCTTAAGGTACCTGACATATCAGGTGCCCCAACGTTTCTTAGTCTGTGCTGACTCACTGAAAGTGAAGTGAAGTGTGTATGTTTTTGACAATGGTGAGGTTCTTTTTCCAAACTTTCTTTTTACCAGATTTATAATGAATACAAGTTAAAATTTGGTCAACACTCAAATTTTTTCATTAGATATATTAGTTATTTTCCAGTATTACTATTCATTACTATTGACTCAAGTCTGACTTGGGACCCGACTCATAAAATGTGCAGGACAAAGTTACTTGATATCGAGAGTTCAATCCACCGTGCCTCTCGGCGTTGGTGATGAATCTTACTTCGTTGGCTAAATAGTATGACGTTCGGTCATGTGGGTCTCAACGATTTTAGGTTTACGAAGGACTTCTTCGATACCGGTAGTGGTCTACGATTACTGTTAGAAAGTTCCCTCTCCGTCCCTCAGTAGGGCCATGTTCCACTACAGTGGGAAAACGTTAAATAATGGTGGGCGGGTCCTACTTACAAAGAGGGGACCGATCTGTGGAGTACACCCGACCGACTCGCACTCGTCATTCGCTCAGTTTACGAAACACCGATGTTCCTTCTCTGTCGAAACTACGAGAGCTTGACTCTCGACTGCTACCATCCATACGCTCAGGATTTATCGTGTGGTACCCCTAGGGGACCCCGGGTCACCAATTCTGAGGTGTGAAAGAGTCGACACCCAGATCCAAGCTAGGGGTTCGGCACGCCACGTCGGTTATTTATTTATCATATGGTACGGAGGGTACACACCTGAGACCCAACTAAAAGTAGTAGTAAAGAGAAAAATGATTTATAAGACCGAAATATAAATCTCCTTGAATAGTATAGCGATATTAGTGACTACATACGTTTTATATTGATTCTTGCCCCTTTCTTTGAAGGTAGAGATGGTGACGATAGTCGGGTTCACCCGGTAAGTATCCCTTATCATTAAGTTCGTTAATAAGGGTTTTTACTACATAACAGAAGTAATGTCGAGATTCGATATTTTCCGTTTCTTAGACAAAACCATCTACCTACTAAAACGAAGTTTATAATTTTCGATTTTGTCCGAGTTTTAAGTCCAAGAGGACGGAGAATTTTAGAATTCCTCTTCAATAATAACGACAAAATAATTTAGTTGCGTTACTTTCATTTGTCTCTATCTGACTTTTGTACTGCATTGCGATACGTATAATTTGTAGGGTAAGGACATAATAAAATTTTGCAAACCTTTCCTGTTCATACACTTTCTTTTACAATTATCTTTAATTTCGTAATTGGAATTAGTGTCCCAAACGAAGATGTTTGTGATTGTCTGAGTTGTCCCCCTTTTTGCAGTGTTAGACTTGGGAGTCCATGTTGTGTGTTGAGAATAGACAGCGAAGTGTGACGTCTATTAACATTACACAAGGGACTCATTGTTTATAACTGGATTTCAATGTGCAATTCTTCCCTTCGGACAACACATCGCAACTCCTTGCTACGCTGCCAGGAACCCACTACCTGCCAGGTCTTCCGTCGTCTGGGTGGGTTCGGGGGTGGGGCCCCCGACCTCTGTCGTCGAGGTCAGTGACGGGCTAGAGGTGACGCCTCTGATATCTATGTCAAATTGCGGAAATTTGCAACCCACATTTTAGTCCGTGAAAGGGAAGAAGAGGTTGTTTTGGTTCTTTTTGTTTGTTTGTTTGTTTTGGGTATTTTCGTACTGAATAGAGACCCTTGGGTGTCGGTGACGAGTGATGAGGTCCGGACCAATCCGGAAGAGACTCTACAATTTTTTTTACTGTCGAGTGGAGGGAGGTGCGGGGGGGGGGGCCGGGGGCGGAGGTAGAGGACGTACAGACTGTTGGTTCAGTCAACCCGACTAAATTTGTGTTTGTAAATAACTTAAATTAATAGAGTAATATGAGTCTGGGTGAGGGGTGGGAGGTTCTTCGTCAGATTTAGCTGGAGATTAACCCGTTAGTGTTCCGGACCGACGTGTGCACTGAACCTTTTTGGGGGTGTGCTGTGCGCCGCCACGCCCCGGTGGCGACGCTGCCGCGAGACGAATGGGTAGTATAGAAAACAGAAGAACTTTACAAACATGGTGGAAGGTTTAAGAACCGTAAAGCGACGACTCTGTAAACGCATCATTCACGACAAGTGCTACCTCCTCTAGTACGAGACGTGCCTCTCCCCTCTCGCCAACATTTTGTGTCGCCGTGCTCCGTCTTGTGCCAGTGCTAAAGTTGACACGTTTGAGCAAGAACAACAAAAAAAATTAGGTGCCTCCTGGCTATGCAAGAACGAAGTGTGAAATCGGATTTCGACGCTGAAGAAGTTTCAGCAATTCGTCTAGTAGTTTGCGAATAAAGTCATCTTTCGACGTCGGGTGACTCTGACGATATTTCGCTAGTGTGGGTGTCTGAAACGAGGTCGTACATACCCTTTGCAGTAGACAAGGACCCGACTGTTGACAGGTGGGTAGGGTTATTTAGGTTTGTGAACCTCTACTGAAAGACTAGCGTCAAGTATTTATTTACGGTGAAACACCAGACCACGGATTTAGAGGTAGGAACGTTCAGGGTCCTACCGGGTCCCTGGTCGTAGTAGACCTTTGAATGATCGTTACGTCTTCCAACCCGGGATTCGATCCGGTCCCGTTAGTCGTAGATGTAAAATTAGTCTAGGGGTCCTCCCAACGTACGGGTAACTTCAAACCCTTTGCGGGGAATGTGACAAATGAGTGTCATAAACCCAAAGTTAGTGTCCATTTAATTGTGACAAGGTGCCGACTGACTGGTGTAAATTCTTCTTTGTTTGATAAGTGTTTCTAGAAGATAGTCTTCCTTTTTTTCGTACGACGGTAGAATAACGATCGAAGTATATTTCAAACCTAAAACTTAAAGTTTGATTCACGTTGTAACAATTTAGATACGTAAAGTGCCACCGGACAAAGAACTCCTGTGGTGTTTGTTTCTTTTGTCGGATAAGGCAGTGAGGAGAAGTAGGACGTAGATTGCTTTTCGAACCTTTGGTCTTAGTGGTCAAATTGTGTCTTTTTGCTTCTGTCTGCTACTAAAACTGCATACTGACCCATACAAAAAAAGAAAAAAGAAAAAATTGGATAAAAGTTGTACCTTTTCATGAAAGAAGGGACGGTCAGAACCAGGACCAGTAAAGTCCCTGAACCAGATGTTGTGAGTATAAGAGATCATCACCGATTTGGTTAAAGAGGTAACTCGACATCCTTATTAAGCTGAGACGTCGTGGTTAGACAAGAAGATACACCGCTTTGTACTTTTGAATGGAAAGTCTGAAGTCGACCAGGTACTGTTAAATGTCTTCCGTTGACAAACCCTCCACTCTGTGTTGGTCTTTTCGGTCAAACCCTCGTTTTCATAGAAAATGTGGTAATGGAAGAAATCCGATGAAGATTACATCTCGGGAAAACCAATGGTGACTAAGAGGACTGTGGAGAGTAGTCGCGATTAAAGGATTGTACGTGTGTAAGAGCATCGTGCATTTAGATCCCCTAGAAACTTCGTGAAGGTCACTTCCTATTCGACCTCAATGTAATAGCTACATTTTGTGCCGATAAGATTCTCGGTGTTACTGTAAAAAAAACTGTGAAAGATGAACTATCAGTAAAAGTGTAAAATAAAGAGATTTTTCTGTAAGAATTACACGAGCACTATGAGACGGTAATTAAGTCTGATTCTCACAGGGAGGCAGGTCCCATGTTTTTCTATGAATCGTTCCCACGGTTTTGGTCTCGGTCCTTAGACGGACTAGGTCAATTGTTAGGTAGTCGAAGTTAGTGTGAATGAGATAACAATTACTGCCTAGTTATTTCAGTTGCCATTATTCTGATGCCTCTACCGACTACCTGGCGTCACTAAGACGTTTGCCCGCTCTCGGGCACACGAAGATGAAACCAGGTTAAAAATTTTTTGATAATGAGAAGTTAAATCTGTACGACCCTCTAAGAATTTACAATTCCATTATCATGTACGTTTAAAACGTACATCGAATAAGAATTAAAAATCTTTCCATACTTTATGACTTTAAAACGACTCCAAAGACTGTTTGTTCAGGTCCGATGAGCTAAAACGACTATCAAGACACACACTCTAAACGAGACCCGACGTGTGGATGATAGACTGACCGACCATGATCTCTGTTCTTCACAAACAATTCTGTGTCGGAAACGGTGTTCTTCAAATGGGAGTCAATCCTTCTCTGTACATGTGTCTAGTAAAGGTAAATTACACTAAGTCATCTGGGTGTCTCCTATTATATACCCCCCCCCCCCCGCCTCTTTTTATATATTACACACCCCTTTTTCTTTTTTTTTAGACTTTATAAGAGTATTTTCATCTCGGGTATACATTGTCATGGTACCTCGAGTAATAATAGGTATACACCTTTTATTATAGGTATACACGTACCAGTAGTTTCGAAGGGGGACGGGGGCAAATTGGGATTTAACCATACGCGACAGGAATTCACTGAAAGACCTACGAAAGATGAGGCAGTTCGCTACGCACGAGTCCCTTTGAGACTAATTACATTTATAATCGGATTCGCTCTGTATTTAGTTTTCCGATTAGGTGTCCAATACTTCGTCCGGTCTCGTTGAAAGATCTAAGAGAAAGACACGAAAATCCCCCGACCCTTTATCGGACATTAAGTCTATTGAACCCCAGTGGAGATAAAAATAACCTTGTTATACGTTACTAGACATGTTGATCTACGTCCGTCGGTGATGTACTCTGAAAAAAAAAAAGGAACACCATTTCAGAGATAACTTCCGAATCCGTAGACTGATCCAGATACTCAAGGTTCCATCCCTTCTCTCTGGAGTCTTTTAACACTCCGTGCACCATAAACTTTCTAGTGTAAAACGACACATAAAGTTTAAACCTGTATTTGTGGATAACGAAACTATTATGTTTCTTGTCTCAGTTCTACTATTATAAAAGGATGCCCCACTCCGCCCTTTCTCCCGTCCGTCTGTTTCTCGGTGCAAAGATTCCTGTCTCCGAACCCTACGAAGACAGTAAGTGTTCCTCTGGGACTACGTCTTCCTAGTGATTGACTTTTCTACCGAGTGACTGAACACTCAGGTATGTCCAGACCCCGAGACATAAAGAGAGGTCGGGTTTGCGGACCGTGCTTAATGTATATGTGCTGTGCAAGTCGACCATTTCTTAGGTGGACGTTACGTCCTCTGGACCCAAGGTAGGGACCCAGCCCTTCTAGGGGACCTCTTCCCTTTCCGATGGGTGAGGTCCTAAGACCGGACCTCTTGAGGTACGTGACATATCAGGCACCCCAGCGTTTCTCAGTCTGTGTTGACTCGCTGAAAGTGAAACGTGTACAAGCAAACTACTTCGTCTTAGTTGATTTGGGTGAACGTTCAGGTTCCACACGACTCAATCAGTTGTTGATCCTGGTAGGGGGTACGAATTGCCCTTACTGTCGTCTTTGGCGGAGTACCCAGACAAGACTCTTAGGTAATTAAGTAAGACGTTTGTTGATACCTTGGGGATGATACACAGACGGGGACCTGATCAAGCGACCTTTTTCTCGAACTTCTCCACAAACCTGTCTGTCACTTATTGTACTACTCACACCGCGCTAGTCGTGTCTCGGACATTGTGTGGCTCGTGCCCCCGTCCTCTTCGATCGGGGACACTGCGGGGAGGTGGAGGGAAGTGTGCCCGAAAGTAATGTCCTAGTGTAAAGTCTAGTCAGGTCTCTGATACGAAATTTATTGAGTTCAGAATCTGTGTTAAAAGTTTGCTTCGTAAAAATTCAGTCTCTTTAAAAGAATACTTCTTGTGTGTTCTATGTTTAATTACTAGGTTACTGGTCAGCCTAGTTTCCCATTGGTCTCTTTTGGAGTTACCTTTTCCCGTAAAGGCAACCTTACCAAAGTTATGAGGTTAGACCACCATGGAAGACTTCGACCGGACGTCCATGGTACACCGTCTGCTGTGGTCTTTCTGTGTGTCGCGAGGAGACTGTACGGCCGAGGTACGGGAGAGGGTAGATCGATGGCGCCGAGTCGATCCCCGGTTGAAGTCACCCTTCCCGACTACTGTCGGGTTCGCACGGAAAGAACCCGTGGCACGACCAGAACAGTTCGGCAAAGAGAAGAGACCCGTCACTCGGAGACCCGAATGGAGGCATATCGGACCTGGGTAGTGTCCCGACCCGTATAGGTGCGTCTAGTTATTTCCCAGTGACTGTCCCCAGTAGAGACGTCCGATGGTCTTTCGGTAGGACAAAAGAATTTCCAGTTTCCAATACCGTCGAAGTAATAGTCTCCTTAGAAAAGTTAGGTAGTGAAGACCAATAGGTCGAGGGTGGGTCTCGAGAACCTTGACAACCGAGAACTTAAACGTTCTCTAGGACGGGGTCCGAAAACTTCGATGTAGGTGTGTCTACAGAGCCTTCAGTGTCTCGAAACCCCGAACGGAAGAGGGTCTAGCGGATATGGCTAGTTATCCTCTCTAACGGGAGAGGGACAGAGAAAGTGTTTCTAGACATACACTGAACGGACCGTTCAGGGTAAACCACCGGTCGGACGTATTTCGTAGGTACAAGTCTCTGCTTTTATTGGTCCGACTAGTTTGAGGAAACCAAATTTAGGGTTCAAGTTTGCGATGTGTCTGGGTCTTCTCCGAGGCCGAAGGTCACAGTCCTTTATGTCAAACCCTCAGCCGTCTTTAACCGACACCCAGAGGATTGGGGTCACACTGTGTTATAAGAGTAGGATCCTCGGTTCAACATTCGAAAAGATTCTAGGTGTTTCGTGTACAGACGTGAGGTACTCCTCGAGGCCGAGAAAGACTCTCAGACGAGCTCAAGGCTAGACTTTCTTACGGTAGAAGTGTCTTTGGGCCCAAGAGATCTTACTATGGTAGACGGTGTCCGACTCGAAGGAAAAGTCGGTTTATGTAATAAATATTGGAAAGATTAACACTTTTCCATTCCCACCTTAAAAAGATGGCGGACCGAAGCTATACCAATCTTGTAAGACTTGGAAACGAGAGTTTCTGACGGCCAGAGACTTAAACTTTTTGTTTTTCGTTGGGGGTTTGGGTGTTCCTTAACCACCTCCAGTGTGTGTAAAGGTTTTATAAGATAGGAAAGTTGCGGGACGATCTATCCTGTATGTGACCCCCATACGTAAATATTGTGTAAATCTTTGGTTTGCTTCTATTCGAAAAAGAGGAACCAGTAGACTATCGGTTCCCTTCTCCAGACCCTTCTCCACTCTGGAGGACCTTATTTTCTTTTTTTCCCAAGTGGTTGGCCCCTTTCTGTCACTAGACTAATGGGAATTTTGACGAAACAACACGGAAATTGTTGTTGTTTTTTTGGGTCGGGGTTTGTTACGATTAGTCCAATAAGTTAGTAAATTTGGTCTTGACAAGTACGAAAAGACGGTTTAGTTGGTTGGTGTCGTTTTAGACAATAGACACTAACGAGTCGAAGGTCAGTTTCTTTGTGAATTGGGGGTGATATGGTTTTCAAAGGTTTGTGGTACGAGCGACCTTTCTTTTACAGGGCTGTCTCGACTTCCCACCGACCTCCCGACCCGGGATTTGGACGTATAGTCTTATATTGGTTGAGGTCGGAAATGACCCTCGGTCGTCGAGGGATCGTAAGTACGCTCGACGTCGGTCCGAAGGGGACGTGTTAAAAAAAAAAAAAAATTTGTCCTACCACTATAGTACTAGTTTTGAATGATTTCTGAACTCCTACCACATTGGTTCCACCCTCCTCCCTCGGTCTCGGAGAGGTTTTACCGTCCAGGGGTGTAAATTCCGAAGGTCCGAGGTAGTCGTCTCTCCCGTTTTCGATGTTGTAGAATAAATGTGTTAATAGATTTATGCTAATTTGTCGACTACCTGTTTATAATTTGACCTTTTACATATCAGTAAAGTCGAATTACATTAGGAGAAAGACATTTGTGGGTTCTACTAAAAAAAGTTGGTCTTGTCAGGACTGTAGAGTATTCGGATTCCCACTTATCGTTCTCTAACAAAAACTATCAATATTTATAAGTTTTCTGTACGTCTGGTAGACGAAAGTATTATGTCCATCTCGTTCTGACTTTACCCCTGACGACATATTTTTACTAAGAAAATTGTTTCAGAAGGAGAGGAGCTTTTGATATTTCTGTCTACAGTTTTTGACAAATGTGTCTCGTTAGTCCTCGCACGTTTTACATTATAAGGAAAATGTGAGTCACGAACGATTTCTCTAAAAAAAAAGGGGAAAAAGAAGGGTAGACACACAACGTTGTGTAAAGATGTTCAATTTTTGTAAAAAAAAGTTTGTCTCTAGAGTACTTATGGGTTTTTGTACGATAGACCAAAGACTTACGATTAATTAAAGTTGATTCCTTAGACTTATAGAAGAAGACATCTTTCCTTACATACAAAACTTAGCGTTATGAGATCTCTGTCGTTCCCTTGAGTAGAACGTGTCCAAATTAAGGCATTCCGCTAACAAGGACCAAGAATGGAACAGCCAATTACATATAGACCGGGTAGGTACAGAACTTACTTTCGTGTAGTGACGATTACAGAGACCGTATTTCAGATTTTATTGACAAAAGACTTTAATTACAGACACGTACATTTTACGTATACGCCTTTGGAAATTGGAGAGTCCACTACGTCTCGTTCCGAAATCCTTCGAGGCGTCGATTAAAAGTCCGGATCTTGTGATTAGAACTGTCATTGGAAAAATACGTAACATAATTACCGTGTCTCTGTAATTCGTGGAAAAATATTAAAAGTTATTTTACTCGTAAATGACTTGTTAGACAGTTTGACGACCGAGAGAGAGGGGAATGTAAAAATAAAAAACTCTTCACACATTGAAGTGTTCGGGCCTACCGGGAGGCGAAAGAGGTCCAGGACAGACGGACACCGGACTTAAAAGTGTCCAAAAAGCTCCGCACACCCTTTGAATTTTTCCAGTTTGAACTTGAAGTCTAGTTTACTGGAGTTGAGGTATGAGTCTGTGACAAAAGTGTCCCTAAGAGTCAGTCGCCCCAAGAGAAAAGTAGGGTTTCCTGTAGTTTATGATGGTTGTTCAAGATTTTCCGTAGCGTCCTCCGTCCCGGCACCCCAGTTAGGCGACTTTTGTGAGTCCATCCGGACAGACGACGACCCCCTCCTCTTCCGCTCCAGACCTGACCCGACGTCAAGTGCCCCTTCGTTTGCCGTCCCAAAGATTCTCAGGTCAAACCAAACACTACAATCGACTACAAGGGGGTTTAGGAAGGGAGACCTAGGAGAAGACGAAACATTCGATACGAGAATCCTCTATCTTGACCCCATACCGGCCGTAGGGGTAAACGCCTCTTCTCCGACGACGACGACGATTCAGTGAAGTCAGACTGGGACACGCTGGGGTATCTGCCGTCGGGTGGTCCGAGGAGGCAGGGACCCTAAGACGCCCGTTCTTGTGACCTCACCCGACGGTTCAGGAAGAGGTCTCTTCTCTGATTAGTGAAGATTTAGACTGAATTTGAGGTCCACAGTCACTACCGAGAACGACAGAGCTGGTTAGGACCACGGACTTTCGTCGGGGAAGGGTGTTTCGGTTTCCGTCTTTGACCCAGGTTTCGGGGTCTCCTTATGTTTTCCGTCATAGCGCTCTTGGGCGCGTTGAGACAGAGTCACAAGAGTAACGTCAAGGATTTCTGCTTTTACAGTGGCAAAGTTTCGTGCCTTTAGAATGAATTACTAAATTTACCCGTTAAGTATTAAAAATTTCCTTTACGACCAAGTGTCAAGTATACTGAAAAGATGTATTAATTTCATTAAAATGTATTCCGGGTCTACTATAGAAAACTGGTTTGAGAGGTACGAAAAACACATTCATAGGTAGATCTAGAAAGAAGGACTCGAGTTTGGAAGAATGAGTTTACTTGACTTATACAACCGTTTCTCGAATCTAATCTTTTATGAACGATTTTTCACATAATAATGTTTTCCCGGACATCATGAAGTTTAATTAACGTGTCTCTCCGAATCCAAACAGGTAGACGTCCTACTTCCCTTCACCTGACCTATTAGGCGTTCCGGGGAAGAGCGTCGGACCTCTGAGGTCCTCTGGAGATACGTAAGGGCCTGCGTCCAGAATGTCCCAGAGGAGGTCGCCGACCTCTGCTACGTTAACATTGTGCGTAGTAGGCAGGTGACACGCCTGTGCGTGTCCGTGCCGAAGTAAAGACTCCTTGCAACTTCAGGGAACCCTAGAACGAATTATTACACTAATAATTTTTATATGATAATAATTTGTGATACGATGAGGTTTATCTTAAAAGAGTTCAAAAAGTAATCTATTTAGATTTAGATTGCTCAGAATAAACTAAAATGTCACTTTTAATGAAGGGTTCTAAGATTGAGACCTCGTGGACCCTGCGAGCGAAGAAGAAAGAGACTACCGGGAATACACCAATTTAGAGGGTAAGAGGCACTACTCATTTTAAAGAACTTAGACATGAATCTTTATCTGTGGGTTAAACATAATTCAAGGTCTCCAGGATTTATGTCGTAAAACTTTTTGAAATTCGGGGTCTCACTTTTGTTCTTGATTTGATCGAACACGTTAGGTAAAAAGGTTTCATTTATGATCTTACTTCAAGACATTGTGAAATGTCTAAAAATATAAAGAACGAAGTAACATACTTACGATAATCGAAAAATTCGGTGTTATGGATTTTTCACCCCTCTTTTCAATTCAGACCAAAAGTCGAAAGGTGTCCCGGTTCTTGAAAGGAACCCTCAGAGTACTTGGGCTGCCTTCTAGAAGGGTGTATGTTTGAGGGGGTTTCTCCGAACCTTGACGCCCCAGACATGTTTGGGAACCCTCGTCCCGGGTACCCAGACTGAGTCTAGACTAGGTTATAAAGTGTCCTTTCACTCCCGATTCAGTACCGGAACCAAAGACACAAAATACTCAACAATCGGTTCTAGAGAGTACAGATGATTTCTTTTTATTTGGTTACAGTGGAGACCTACTCCAGTATCTCTTTTTAGTTTAATTAGATCCAGTAGAGATAGTTGTAATACTTTTTCGAAGTGGTAAATCCTTTTACGGTCTAGGACCATTAGTGGAGAAATCCTCAATACTACTTCGCCATTTTTACACGACCTGTCCGACAACCAGTACTTTATTCCTCGGGACAGGTAGGTACCACCTCCGCACTCAAGGTGCGACACGATCGTGAGGGGCTCCTCCCACCTGTTTGGTGGGGGCTCCGGACGAGACCTTGCCGACTCGTGAATAGAGGTGGACGTCGAGAGAGACTCTAGGTCACGAGGACCGGGGCGAGTGTCGACTGAAAAACTTGTAGTGCACAAATATCGGGATTTACCCCAGAGGCCACGGTTTACACCTGAGACCCCAGAGTCGACTGCCTCCCTACGACACTCGATTGTGTCCCACCATGATTCACAGTCGTAAAGGTAAAACCGTCGTGGTCGTGGAACCCGATGTTCAGTGAACTAAGACGATGACCGTAAAGGGAGGGAATATGAAAGCAGTTATATTCTTTATCTGTTCGTTTAACTGATTATCATTTTTTCGCACCTAGAGTTTATACTCTACTAACTCTGTTTTACTTTTGATAGTCAGTCCGACTTTATGTACTAATATTTTCTTTGTAAAATTTACACGTGCTTTATTCAACAATTACTGACGCGAATTGTCACTGCATATTAATCCAGAAGATATCGTAAAAAAGTCTAGAGACCCAGGACACATGGAGGGCACTAATAAGAAGACGAATGTTTGTATGTTGAAAACATGTATGTAAGTTCTTGTAGCGTTATGTTCGTTTTGATACCCCGTCGAACCTTATAGTCATCCAAAAGAATTTCCTTTTCCGTCTTCATGTAATTCATTTGATTCTTTGGTCATTCACAACATCCTTTTTTATAAAACGTTTCATTCCATAATATCTATTCTAATGTTTATTTTATGATGATTATTTGATACCTGTGTCAAATAACCAAGTGTTTTATTTACATTACTTTTGAGATACTCCAACGAAATCAAAGTGTTTACAAGGACTCTGGGATGACACACGGTCTAAGGACTCACACTACTACCTATTTTGGTCCAGGGAAACACTGGTGACTACCATCACAAAAGTCTTTGGGATGAGTCAGGTGGATGCTAGTGTCTTTTGCACCTTTCATGGTGCCTCCCCCCTATTTCACCCCAAACCCGGAACCTAATCCCACGTCCCAATTCCCGTCAATTACATTGCGACCCTTTTTCTGGGTCTCCTGTCAGGGGCACCCTGTCGGAAGGGGGTGAATGTGGACTTCGGAGCAACCTTGAAATCTTACTAGAGTCCTGCCGCGATTTTCGCAAGGAATCTACACTCGTGCTCAATATTGTGTCGGGAAAAAAGGTGTTTACCTTTCAAGAACCAACAAAGGTAATTTTTGTTACGAACGGAGTTTTAGAAGATACATCGTTGTTTCAGACACTCTGGATGGTCTCACTAAAGATTCAGAGTTCGGGGGTGCGACATCTTTTTGTTCCTTACAATATCACATGAAATCTTGACTCTCGACGAGATTTACGAAATGTTCATAATCGAGTACGTTAAGAGGATTCTCAGGACTTTTTAACCATGATAATGGAACGATGAAATATCTGACTTTTTTAACTCCGTACCTCTCAGTGAACGGACTTAAATGTCCAGTCATTACTGTCTCGAGTGTAAGAGTTGAGGATACCTTACTTACGAGAATCACGTGATTAATATACTACCGTTTCTCGTCAACGACTACTCTATATAGTGAAGGTTTCTATCAAGGTAATTCTTTATTTTTCTTTTACTCTAATGTGAGACAAGATGCAATTGTATTGACTTCTCTAAGTGATGTAAAACCCTTTATGAAGAACACTGCAAAGTATTTCAATTGTGGACAAGACCAATCGAGGTGTAAAAAAAGCAACGTGTCCTTGTGTGCGACCTAATTGTCCTGTTACCCTGTTCGGATCTTGTCAGACCTACCATGGGTTACTCCTTTATGACAGAACAGTAGATCTCTTCTTACACTAGCGTTTACCACGATTATTAATTTCGAAAGTAGCGAGAATTGAAAGTTGTGTAGTAGACCAAACGGAGGAATTGGAGAGACTCATTTGAGTTCATCTAATCGTAAAATACCCTTTTATGGCGGTATGTGCTCCTCTCGACAAAAGTTTTCCTCTTCTTTTTTCTACTACTGATTTCGTCTACTTCAAAATCTCATTCTTATTCTCCACCCTTTTTCTGAGAATTTCGTTCAGCCGGTGGAAGAGATCCCACACCTCGAGACGTCGGAGGAGTGACAGGTGTTCCTTGGTCGTGGGTATTGTTGTGACGTATAGTCCTGAGTTCTGTCAGACCATAAAGACCTCGCGGGAAACAACGTTCCTAGGGTCCCACGACGTGTTAGTGACACTCAATTTTAATTTTGACTTCGTGCATGTTAAGGATTATCCGTGTAAAAATTTTACGATTTGTCTTGTTTATTGAAAATTCAGATCTAAATTTTCAGGGTTGTCGGACTCGTAAGGAATGAAGTTGACCGTAGCTCGGCGTATCGACCGACTTCGCGAGAGGACAATGCAAGTTCCGCGGGATTACAAAAAAAATTATGGTCTCGTGGAATGCTAGATCGTCAAAGGTTTCTTTTCCCTTTTTTTTGACCCACGTGTGTCGCAGACGGCCAAAATAAGACTTAACTCCCGAAGGACAAACAACTCAATCAAACCCCGGGTTTAGACTGTACTTTATTTCGTCCAAATTTTTCGTTTAGGTCTATTTCGGGTTGAACTTTGAATTCATCAGTAAGGTTGTTTCCTCGTGAAATTTTGAACGAGACAAACTCATTCATTTAGACTAACTAATCGTACTAAGACCAATTGAGATTTTTTAATTTTTCGTTAGTCTTTTGTTGTGCATTGCCCGAGAGAGAGTCCGGTACCGATGTGGGTGCGGAACCGTCACAATAATAAGACGTTTGGTCTTTTTTTATTCGTTCTACGTGAGTACCATTAGAAGGAACGTAATCACTAAGACTCCAGTTTCCTTTGGACAAGTCTAGATTTTGTTTCGTTTCCATTTATGGATAATTCACTTCTACTTCACGAATGTGTAACAATTTCGTGAGATTTAACCGTACCGAATTGAGAAGATCCAAAATGATAACACTCTTCGGTCACCGGTATGTGATAAACTCTAGTTAGGTAAACTTCAATCTACGAAATACTTCAAACCGAAAAATCTTTCCAATGTCCCTTGTTTATAGTTCGATATTATGTTGGAAGTGTATAGATTTGTCGATTTTTACTTGGACTCTCTACTCTACGTTTGTCCTTTTAAGTATTAAACCTCCTGCGTGGATAGTATCCGTGACACCTACTGTAGTAGTTGTCTTCCCGGTCGAGTGACGGATTGAGCTTTCTTCATGATCTCACTTCATTGTCGACCAAGTCTTTTCCTCCGTCTCTTTTTACTGAGCCACCTTCAGACGGGGATTTTCTGACCAAATGGTAAAGGAAATACCTAGAGTGAAAATTATGTTAACGACTTTCACCATTATTTTAGGTTAATCCTAGTTCATGAAGTCACGGACCGTTTCGTCTATGAGTATGGAGTCTAAAGGTACCCGTCATCCCATTTTTGACCCCTTTCAAAACATTAAATTTCCTCCTTACCTGAAGGAGTTTTACGTACGATAAATTATCGTTCGAAATGTTAGTTCTAAATGTTATAAGACGATCCTTCCCTGTTCGTGTTTTAGGATGTTCGGGACAGAGTTTGTCATTTGAAATCTCGAACGAGTGGCGTAGTTCGGTCACATACTGATTCCAGCTATAAAAGTTTCTTTGTACCCTTGACGGGTGACGAAGGGTGCGCTTATGGATTGCAACAGCACCCCCAGTTTTGTTTCCGAGAATCGAGTCAATATATGAATGACCAAGTCTGTCCCCCACTTCGGTCCCTCTTCACTGACCGTGTCTCGACAATGTCGGTTGGGAAAGTCTTGGAAGGTTTGCGGTCTAATGGGGTCTTCAGTCAGGGGCTCAAGATTTCGTGGGAGGGTGCGAGATTTAACTCCTGTATTACCATAAAAAGTTCCCTCAGGTACATTCTTACCGTGTTAGTTTCTATGTTTTTTGTTTTATGTACAATTTCTTTTTAAGGTCGTCACTCTTATTTACGTTAACCTTTTGAAAGTAATAGTCGCGAAGTCTCTTTGTACAAGAAAATATTTTGTAGCTTAATTGACCTCTTTCTGAAAAATTTCACAAAAAGAGAGGAAGGAAGGAAGGGAAGAGAGGTAGGCAGATAGGAACCCACCTATCGATTAATTTGAGTGTCCAGACCCCTAGTTAACGGTGGGGTTACGAAGTGGGCAAGGTATTGTTACCCCGCGCGAATTTGTAGGGTACGGAGTCCAAGGAATTAACTTTTACTCCTATATTTTGATGGATGGTAAATGCCACTGTCCGTACGAGAACTACGTTTTTATGATTTCCTTTCAATGGTAATAAACTTGATGATTCTACCAATACGAATAATGAGGTGTCCTTTTGTCTTACGGACAGTGTGTCGTCTGACAGCTATGTATGAAAACTTACTTATTTATACACTTATTTAAAGTATCCAATCTACGCGTACACTTTACGTTATATACTTATGACTACGACCTACAAGAGACCTCTGTTACACTAATAATTATGAATAACTAAAAAAAAAAGTCTTTGTAGTAAGACCAAGTTTTTAATACCTTTTTATGTTTCATGTTAATATATATATAGAGAGATAGAGGATTACTCATCTCAAAAAGATTTAACCACGAAACATATTATGTCTGACTTTTAGTCGACTTGTGTCCCCAAATAATTACAGATACCTTTACTAATAGTTCAAAGTCTCTCTCCTGGACCTATTTGCGATTCGAAGTCCTCCCGTTCCACCAACCAAAGAAACAAATAAAAAGGTCATGGAATATTTTTCAGACTCCGTAAGTCCTACGGATCTACGATAGTCCTTTTCCTTTTGATTTTTTAGTAAAAAGAGGTATAATAAAGATTTGCCTTACAAGCTTAAATATAAGTAAAATACATAGAAAACAACGAACTTTTGTTTTTACTGTCAAGAGTGAAATACCTCTTGAGTCCGAACCTCCATGAGAAGGGTCCACTCTTTTCTTTGTCTTTCTTGGTTGGGGAATTTTTAGACTTTCACCACTACACGTGTGTACTTGGTTCACACGTGTACACGGACCACCCTCACCCACCATTTTTGCGTGTGCATAGTCTAAATCCAGTCCTTATGGACTGGATTGTAAAAATCTTCCTTCTGTGATCCGACCGTCTTCATTATTCCGTTGAAAAGGAGTACTATGAAAATTGTTTTACTTGGATAGGAACATAGTTTCCATACCTGTAAATGGATCACCAGTTCAGGTTAAAAGTTTTGAAGTCCCTTCTGATTTTAGTTCTACTTTACAAAACAACATTTAGTTTTATAAATGAAAAAAGTTTAGGGTTAAATAACTGTGGAAGGTTTGTGTACCAGAGACTCGAGGATACTGGAATTTGCAAGAACAGGGGGGTTCAGTCTGAAGTCAGAGAGGAGGGATGAACGTCCAGACTTATGTTTTGGGTGGAATAGATTCGTGGAGGTGACTTTTTCGTTCACATTGTCGTTTGGTGGGGCAGAGTCTCGAGACCCGACTACCGAAGAATGCGGACTCTTGTCAAATGTTTTTATTAGTGCACCATGTTTTTGCACTACTACAGTTAGATAGACCCGTCTACTCTTTTTCGTCGGTGTCTTTGCTTCCAGACTCGATACTTAGTTTGGTGTACGTGTGAAAGCCTTAAAGATGTCGATCTCTTTGGGAACGTCTCTAATAGGCTCTGTACTGACGTCGGTTTGGATACGCGGGTGAAATTTCAGTTGTGAACTTTTGAATTACGACCCTTTCCTGAAGACCGAGTCAGTGGTCGGTCGTACTGCTGAAATTACAGGTCCCTCGGACCGAGACTTCTCCTCAGACGCTTCCTATCATATAGGACCAAGGCTCCAAGGCTCACGTTTGACCCGAACGGGAACAGCTCACACCGTGCCAGGAGGACCCCCGACCCCGTCTGACGCCCGACGGGAGTGCAGGGGAGGGTAGAGATGAGTCCTTACCCTAGGTGACCGGTGTCCCACCGGTACGGCGAGCCGCATAACGATTCCGTGGTAAAGATTCTGAAGTTGTTATAGTTCGTTTTGGTTTCGCAGTTGCGTGTCGTTTTACACGTACGACGGACTGTCCGAGTCTCAGGAGTGCGCTTACTTAGTGTCGGGGTGTCTCTCCCTCTGGCAGAATCCGCGCTCGGAGAGAACGACGATCCGCGGGAAGCCATGTTCTGACTTCGCCGTGAATAGACGAAGTCGCGTCGTGGAAGTGGAGGCGTAGCGTGGCCCCTCCTCTCTTGTCGTCGAAGTGGGGCACGTCGCGCACAAGCCCCGACTCCAGAGTCTACGGACGCGAGGGAGATTGATTATCGAGGCCTGTGTTCTCTTTTACTTCTTCGTATTAATTTTGTAAGGCTTAACTCATAGTCTAAGTATTTAAGTAAGACCTCTTTCTTTGTCTTCTACGACGGTGTCTTGTCTTTTATTGAGGGAGTAAATCTCGTGTCCAACGGGAAAGAGTATTATTATAATTAAAGTTTATAAACGACGGTGACGACTTGCTGTATATAGAAAGAAAGGTTTAACAAAACGTTTTCTTTCCTTCTGACATTAATGTTGGCTACAACCGTAATGTCGGATCAGAGTGGTGACTTCCTACCGTCGCCCCAGGGGTCGGTATATCCGGGTACGCAAGGTGAACTCCGGAGAAATGTCTTTAAGTAGGGGTAGACTGAGGTTTTAGGTCAGGACTTAAAATAAAACAGTAAGACAAATTACGGTATTAACAAAATAAGTTAATTAATGTGTACTATTGTAATTCATTTGAGTGATAACATAAACATTCGATCTCACTCCACCTCAAATAACCGACTTACAACGATGGTACATTGGTAATCAAGAGTGGTGGACATAGTTATGAGTTCGATCGTAGGAGAAGAGGTCGAGTGTCATTTACGGAACCTAGAAACGGACTTAAGTGAAGGGTTTAGTTACCCTGTAAATCATTGCACTTCTATGCACTCTAAGGATATGACCCGGAAATATGAATAAAAATTACGCCTCAATTTTGGAAATAAGGATCCTGTAAAGTTTAAAGTTTAGGATCTCTGGTTTGACTGTCCAATAGACCTCAACAGACGTTTTCGGTTTCAGGGTCTCCATTCCCAGTGGACGAAGTAATATAGTAGGATAACTACGTTGACACAAATTAATTAGATTTAGTAAAAATGAGCTACCAATCTTTAAGTGTAGGAGAGATGAGTTTCTCACTCTACCTCTCATCCTCCTCTAGGCGATTTCACAGTTGTTCAGAAACTAAAAGTTCTTTACCTGAATTGTGGTCTCTTATAAAGTGGACAACGATGTTTAATGAAATTTTCT
The DNA here is from genome assembly GCA_006410555.1 of Capra ibex. Lineage (NCBI taxonomy): Eukaryota > Metazoa > Chordata > Mammalia > Artiodactyla > Bovidae > Capra > Capra ibex. Next base: position 132,920,257 of record SJYO01020080.1, read on the forward strand.
TATATTTTTCGGTAGTAAATAATATTCGAATTAAGTAAACGAAGTAAGGATATTAACGATTGTTTATAGTTTCATTTCGACTACCTGGCATTACATCTTTTGGACTTTACGTGCCTCGAAAGTACTTTCTTCTCGTGCTTGCGGGTGTTCGAAGGAAGGTTTTCGTGGGTACACAGAAGCGTCGGTAGTGCAGCCTTTGTTTGAACCTCGTTAAGAGATGACGTCTTTATAAGTGTCGTCAGTGTGTCAAGTACAAGTTCATGGACTCTCCGAACCGTGAGTCCGAATATATGATTGGAACGTAACTTTCTTGTTGCAATCGTTTTTAGGTCATTTTTAGATCAATCTGGTCGTGGAGTTCAAGTGAGAGACCACCATACTGGAAGTCTCCGCTCCCGGGGGTCTCTCTCAGCCGTACTCCCGTGTCGCTGCAGTCCTGGTGTGTCCGAGCTTTCCGTCCGAGTCTCACGGGAAAAGAAAATTTTAGTTGACGTGTCGTAGTCTTCACTACGAGTCGAAATGTAGATCTTTGACTCCGTCAGAGAGAGGTCTCAATAGCGGGGAGATGGTTTTAAGTAGGATTTTTGAGTTTATGCTATTATTATTTAGAGGCAGAGTAAAGTCTTTGAGGACTGTCATACTGTCCGTAGAGTTTCCTTTTGTATACTGGGGTGATGTCTTTTCTTTTTCTCACCCCCGCCCTCCAACTTGGTTACCTATTTTGACCACTGTCTTAGGACTACTTATTATTGATAGATTGGAAATTAATCTCTCTTCTCTAAACAAAAGACACATTAAAAAAAAAGATTTAAGATAAAGAAGAAGAAGAAAAAGGAAACACATCATTACTTCTTTCGTGGATCTTCGATAAGACAAAGAAATAAGTCCATCGTACCACTACAAGACGTTTCATTGTGAAGGTTGCACGAAGGACCGTAGATCCCCAAGGTCCTTCCATGTGGTGGGAATAAGGGAGTTTATGCCCGGGAGTCCTGTTGTTTCGCAGGTTAGAGTCTCGTGAGTCTCGTCCCTAGATGTGCACTCGATCGCGTTTCAAGACGACTCGCCGAAAGGGAGGGGAAAGAAAGGGTGTGACAGTCCTACTTAGCGTGTGTGAAGACTTTCAGTGACCACCAGTTCAGTGAAACGTAAAACCCCTCTAAGAACGAAGGCTATGGTCAACGAAATCTGATACCGAAGGGTGCTGAGGAGGTTGCTCCGACGGGAGTTACCGAACAGTAAATCATGGTCGCTACGGGTCATGGACACTCTCCCCCGTGAGGAAGCGGTTCCTCGAGACTAAGTATAGGAAGTCGTTCAGGAAGTCGCGTAAGGAGTGCCACCACACACTGGTGACGAGCCCTCCGTCCAGAAGGTCAAACCCCGTTGACAACCTCTGTGTCTAATCTTTCCCCTAATACTGTTCTAACGTAGGGCGACGTCTTGTAAGGAAATTCTGTCTGTCTAAAGTAAAACGCGTAGTTTGTCTACGTAGACCTCTAACGAGAGCCAGAGGACTAACAAGGCTAATCAATTAATGAAATATGTTGTGTAGACGACATAGCTACGTACTTAATATGTAGTCGACGGACACCACCGATAAAAAGGTACAATGAAGATGGAAGGACGAGCCTACGCGAACCCTTCTGTTAAATTCCACATGACGAAAGAGTTCTCGGTAGCACTTTTGTGCTTGCACCCTTGGCAAAAGGGAAGTCCTGAGGCGAGCATGCTTAATTCTGCCAATTTTTTTTAGTATATTTATTTATTCTCGAGCCGTTATCACTTATTCCGTAAGAAAGTGTTTCACATGTGTCTACCGTGACAAGTACTATACGTTTTTATAAAAAGAGAATTCATTTGAAATACATTTTACGGAAGAGCGTTACGTAGTAAATTAACTAATGTGTCTTTTTCAGAGCAGAAAACTATTGGACGTCTTCATCTACGCAAACCCCCCCTGTGACGAAGATTTGCTACCCGAGTCTAATCCTTCTATTTCCTCTTTCCCCCCTCCACCGTTTTAGCTAACCCCAATCGGAGAGACTTTACGTCCTGCTCAGTGTCGACTTCCGACCGGTCTCTATGAAACAAAGTTTGCTAGTCCACTCATCTTGCAAGACGCGACCTTGACGAAAGGACTGAGTGGACACATCGACTTAAAAGTTACACTGGTGTACTATGTGTAGGACTTCGTATAGACGATGGCATCGCAGCCCCCGTAGACAGTGCATTCTGTCCCCCTGACCCAAGGTGAAGGGCTGGACCTAGTCGGGACAAGGTCTATTTCTCGCGCACAGTGAGTCCAGACCGGGAAGTCTATTGGATAGGTCACGGTCGGACGAAAAGTGACGGGGGTGGTGTTCGTTATGACAATGAAGACAGACTTACTAAGGGAAGGGAGGTTTTCCGTCCAGTCACTTTTATACGAGTCGAGTCAAAAGGTTTGACACTTTAATACATTTACTGCCACCCCGACAAGTAATAAAACCTTTATTTTGGGGTAGTTATTTTGGATCCGTCTCCGGTGTAAAAGGATTGAATGTCCTTCAAGATTATTCTGTATCGACTTGGTCAAGATTTACCGAAATGCTAAATCTATTCTAAGAGCTGACGTTACCCTTAGTCGTAACTTTTTATGAAATGTCGGGTATTTTGGTAGTCTTTGTCTTATTTTCTTTGTCTTGATCTATAAGTCAGTATTTACGTTTAACTGAGAGTTGTCAGGTAGACGAGTCTATGCGAGGAGTGAAGGAACACCCAGGAGTCACCTCGTCTAATAATTCCAGTTATTCGAATGATTACTAAGTCGACTTCATTAAATTTTTTTTTTTTTGGATGGAGGTGTAAGGTGTACTCGTTTTACGCACAATTGATTTGGTTTGGCTTAATTCGGCTAAAAAATTTCGGTGTCAGATCTTCCTTGGGTACATTGTGTGTCCGATGTCAAGAAACTTACTTTTATAAGTCTACGAAAGAGACGTTCCATTTGTTTCCTACGGTTCGTTAAAGGGGTTGGGGCACCTACGAAATAAATGGAAACCGGACCCGTCGTCTCGATACACTTATTGGGTCTCTGTCGTTCCGGTAAAGATAGTCGACCAACTTTTCGTACAGGAAGGAGTGGTTGTGTTTAAGACGTACGAGGAGGAACGTTAGCATAAGTTACCGTAAAAGTATTACAAGATGGTGCGTCTTTTGGCCCTCGTACCAAGGATAGTTCCTCTGCCTCCTTTTTCTCTGCGTTTGGTTGCTTAAAGTCGTTGTGTCCGACCCCCCCCGCCCCCCTCCCTCCCTTTTTTTTACTTCGGTACTTTTATTTAGAAGTGGTGGTGCTCTCTTGCGTTCTGACCGTGTCTCTGGGCCCGTGTGTCTGTGTTTGTGTGTGGAAGAAAATAAAAATAAAAAATTCAACGTTCTCTTTACAACTTTATCTTATACTTGAACCGGGACTCCATTGCACCCGAGATTAAAATTGTCTCGTAAAGGGGTTTGGTTAATTACGTCTTAATGGAAAGACTAGTTTAGTATTCCGACTGTCCTCTCCTCATTCCCAGACCAGACTAGACGACACTCACCATGGACCACACGTTTACATTAAGTGAGTCGAGTCGAAGCTTTCTTGGGTAGAAGTACGAAGGATGTACGAAAACAGTCCTAAGTTGAAAGGGACAGGCACAGGTTTGTTTAATCGAAACTAATATTTTAATGCTCGTAAGCGGAGCAAGAAATTCTAGAAGTGCGACTCCGGTGTCTTCTTTGTGTTGAATTGGGTTGACTTCAAGCACTGTGTCCCGAAGTTGTACACGTGTGACGTCTACCGATTATGAGTGAAACTACCGATGAGTAAATTGGACGGATTTTCCTGTAGTGCCATTGGTGTCCAGAAATTTTACTTGGTAGAGACGAGATCGTTTACCCCATTCCTACTCTCGTTTCCTTTGGTAGGAGTAGTCCCACAGAGTTCTATGTCCTTAGACGTCTCTGCTCTACACGAGAGACAAGTGACATTAGGGTCCATTATTGAGTCCTCGGTCTACCAATTATTTGTGTCCGGTGTGGTGTGGTGGCAGTCGTTTCTCCGAAGATCTTTGTCTGTAGTGCCTTGCGACAGCAGGAGCTCCACAAATGTGTCGCGTGACAGTCTGAAGGTCACTATTTGCCTTTTCCCAATTTTCGTCTACGTCGCCTCTCGTGACACCGTGCGCCGGTCCTCCCGTGGTAGGACTCGTATTTACTACTGTTTCCAATGGCGCGGTCCCGTGGGCCCTGGGGGTCAATCAGGACCTTGCGGTTACGGAGAGATTCGAGACAGGAGACGTAAGTGTCTTCGGTTGGTTGAAGACTTCCACAGGTCCCGGCCGTTTCGTCTCGATTTTTGGGTCCCAAAGGAGGACTGTGGTCTCTACGGGAAATTTTTGCGGGATAAACGAACAAAGACGACTTGTTTCGGCCGTCCTTTTCGCCCGTGGCAGAAGATGTACCGTAGATGTGGTGTCGAAGTCACTTGACAAGTGTTCTCTAAGATCAAGACTGTTTATTTGGGGAAATCCAAATGAATCTTTTCGAGTGTTTGAGTAAACCTCCCTGGGTTGTCCGATCCGTACTTTTTGTTCGACACCTCGAACGGTTATAGGAACAGTAAGTAAGCCGACAAAAATATGGTCTCTCTCTTGGGCAGTCCCTAGTCTTCCTCTGACCCTCTCTGGTGCCGTCTTTGTCGTTATACGTTTGACCACTAAAGAAGGAACCGACCTCCACGAGACCGTTTTGGAGGATTTGTTTGTTTGTTTTTTTGGAGGTTGGGGAAAGGAACTCCACGCGAAAGAGTTGGGTCGGTGTGAGTGATAGACCGTGGACAGTTCGTCTTTGTGACGTACACTTTTTCTTCTATTTTGTGGTGGTGGTGGTTGTGTTCCGACCTCCGTAAAACAACGAAGTTCGTTCGTCTCTTGGAAGATGTTAATTTCACGTAAAAATTTTACAGTGATGTTTACGTTACGAACCCTTTTTTTTTTTCGCCGTGAACTCGTCCTTCACTTTAATAACATGAACCCAAAGAGGAGGGAGATAGGACTCCAGAAGTTTCTCAACCCAATGATTGTGTTGTTTTTTGTGTCCGTAACTAAAAAGGAGAATATCTTACTATGTCTGGACCCGACGAGAAACGACGAGGAGTCTGGACCCTCTATTGACTTCCAAAAAATTTGACAACTTTATTTGCTCTCAGTGAGACCTAAAATCTCCCTGGGACATTCTAGTAATTCCACCGACGACTATTCCACTGTTAGCATCTGAAATTAAAAGTTAGACTGACGAATTTAGAAGGTCGTTTGACAGTACGTGAGGAGGACTATGACACTCAGTCCGACGTGTCCTCGGAAGAGACTTGGCTAACAAACACACTCACAAACCGCTCCGAAGGTTGAGGTCGTTGAAGTATTGGAAGGTCATACCTTGCCCCTCATGCGACCAGTGACGACTGACGATTTTTATGGCGTACTAAATTTGGACCTCCGTCAGAATCTTCGAAAACGACTTCCAAATACTCGGACACATTTGTCGTGCAGACGGTATTCCTCGTCACTTCAGACATCTTAGGAACAGATTTTGACAGGACCGTAATTTCAAACGACACGTTTATAGTGTATTATGGTCTCTGTCGACTTTAGAGGATAAATCCTTAAATACCTTGAATATACAAACGTCCGCAGTCTTTCAGAAAAAATATCTCGGGGTCACGAAACGTCATGTTATAATTACGTGAGACAAACTTTTCGGTATTATTTAATATAAAAATTACGAGAATGGGAACCGAAAGAATTCTGCGTATGTAAGAACCGTTTGTTAGTTATTTATCCCATTAGTACTCCTCTCCGGTTTCTTAAACGACTTCACGACAAAAAGGTAAAAATTATCTATTTCTAGATTGTTATGCCTGACGACACAGACAAGTAAAGTCCTAGTTATATAAGAAACAAAAGCGGTTTGGTTCCTTTTTTATTTACTAACATACTATTTACAATACGTAGTTTGTGTTACTTTAAGGAGACGGACGATTGAAATAGATGAATTATAAGAACCAACAATGTTCTACCGTAAAAATAGGAAACGAAATCGTTTACATTCCTTTTAGACTTAGGGTATGTGTCAATGAGTCTCTGTTTATTTCCGGAAGATCCCGGGTGTGCAATACGGGTCCTATCTGTGACTAAATGTCTCTGTCGTCACGGCTTACGTCAGTCTCACCAATTTGAGGTAGTGACATTGTGTTTTAACCGGTTCTCCTCAGTGTGGCGACGTGTCGGGGAGGAATAATTGCACAAATTTAGACGGGAAGATAGGCTTTGTGGGTTAATATCGTTTTCCCTTTGTGGTCTTAATAGTCCAAAAATCGATGATTCCTTACTTCAACGAGAATTCTTTTGTTTGGTGTGTGTGTTTTTTAGTGTTTTGCAAATATAGTATAGCGTCTTCTGAAGGTAATAGACACTTTGAGGGAATGTTGGTCATTGTGGGACTTTTTCGATCCAGGCAGGAGTTTGTTAAATTTCCCGAGTACGAGTTCGTCGCAATCAAGGTCGTTATCGGTGGAGGTGTCGGGGAAGACGTTGTGGTCGAATAGTCGCCTTCCGAACATATTGACTCTGGTAGTCTGAATTAAGTCAGGAATAGTGGGTGTCGCAGGTTTCTGAGGTCAGACGTCGTCACCCTCTACGAGACGACTTCGTGCTTCGGATGTGAAAGTCTGTACGGACTGCGACGTTGGTCTTTACACTGATTAAAGTCTAGTCTTTTCTCTCAGTTCCTCTTGTGTGTTTCGGTCCGAGACGGACCGGTGGGGGCGTGGTCCGCCACGACCCACCCGTGTCCTGAACGCCGAGAGGTCCTAAACCGAACTCCCATAAATGGAAAGGATTCCAACGAAAAGTAGTCTACCGGGCTCACAAAGTTTCCGTGAGGGACGTAAAAACGTGGACATGAGGGTTCGGAAGGAGAAGGATCGCCCGAGGGCAAGACAAGGTCCGCCCGTTAGAACCGACCACCTGGGAAGCCTAGTGAGTGTAACAATCTGTAAAGACTTACAAGAAAGGGGACTCAACGGAGCAAGTTTACTAGGTATGAGTCAATGAGAGATTTCTAGTGGACGCTCTTAAATTCTTCTTCTGTACAATGTTAACCCACCCCCAGAGGTGTGCGGGGGAGGAAGAGACACATATATATTGCGTACATGTACAAAACAGGGACCTATAAAGCGAGGTGTTTATATTACATAAACATTCTGACGAATTGGTCTGTATATTGCGTCTCCAATGAGATGAGAGATCTAGTGTCGTAATATAAAGGTAAGTTCAATTGTCTTATTACACACCTTTGACATAGTTGTGTGTACTTGTTTTTCTATTAAGCAGTGGATGGTCGTTTTGATACACACATCCCCCCACCCCCCCTAATAAAAATCTTGTTCTTAATGATGTTCACATCGATTGTCCTTTTATTGTTTAACATAAATACATCAGGGTTAAAAATTTTTACTCTTTGAATTATGTCTTGTATTATTACTGTGAAATCAGTTTCTACCTTTCTAATAAAATAGTCAGGTTCTCTAATCAATGTCGACAAAAAAAATTATATAAAATTAAGAGTACTTCCTTTTTATCTAAGTATACATATATATGGTGGAGTTTTCTTCCGTCGTCTGTTGACGAAAAATTTGAGAGATAACCGAAATACCAATTACACATCTTTTTCAAAAGATGACGGTTGCATAGTTCTCAATGTACTGGACAAAATTTCTAAGTCAGTTCAGAACCGAGTTTGTCCGTTAACCTAGTAAGGTAGGGATTGGGTCACCTATGTTCACCTCCTAAAGAAGTTTCTCGGGACTATAACTTCATAACGTTGAGTACATAGAATCTCGATTATAAATCCATAAGAAAACATTATCTTTCGACAATTGTTCCATTTATGGTTTTTAAAACTTTTGTAAAACATTGTATGTGTAATCTCACTTCACGATTTGAACGAAACTTTCTTTCGAACGATTAAAACCATTTTGTTTTATAGGTCACAAGTTTTTATTAGAGTCGTCCGTTACTTCAGTTGTAAAGTTAATTGAGGTCTTTTTTTACTTGTCTATTACTAAAAAAAGTCAACATCATATGAAACCTGTAGTTAAAAGTATGACAAATACCATTTCGTCAGTCATGTAATAGTTTTAGTGAAGACGTTATCAAGATTGTGACTATTTTTGTCCACTCATCCTAATAAAATACTTAAAAGTACCACGAACTTCATAACTCAGGTCGTTATGATTCCCTTTCTCTTAGTATGAGTCTTTTTTTGTCTCTCTTATACTATTAATAGTGAAAGGAGGTCGACAAACCATTAAACTGTATAGAACGTGTAAATATATATATATATACGTATATATATTTTATACTTCTTCGATGAAACTATGTCTAAACTTTCGTTCGAATTTAATAATCGTCCCGGAAAGACCTCCGTAACGAAAGGGGAGACTAATTGGCAATGACACAGGTGATATTAATTCCTTTCTCCACTACCCCTCCCCCTTCGTTATTATTAGAGGTTCAAATTTTCGTTGGAATTCTTATGGTCAACTTCTTGACATTTCAGTCTCCTTATTACCGACAAATAGGAGCATGAGGTTCCACCGTGTGTCTCTGGTTTCCAAAGGGCAACTAGCTCCAGGGTAGACAAAAACCAATACTCCAAGTAATTGTTATTTACACGGAGAAAATTGGTGAAAAATAGTTCTAATGAGAAAGGTAATGTGATTTGACATCAGACTTCGGTTTTAATCACCACTAATAATTGAATGAGTTTTGTGAGGAATATTGCGAAGTACACCCAATATTATGTCTTGATGAAAAGGACTTTAACCGACGGAATGGGATTTCGTCTTCTACTTAAAATTTTGTACTAAACTTTTCTTTTATGAATTGGGCACACCGTTAAATTCTCGGTTTTTTTCTCTCTCTCTCTCTCCTACTCATCCGTTGTCGTAGTTTCAATTACGATGTTTTGCATAATTTATCAGTACTCCGAATTGTCGTAATATTTGACACTTCACTATCTACTATTAAATCAATTACATAACTGTTAGTTTTGTAGCATATCCAGTACGTTTTAACAGGAAGCTTACTTATGGGTGGATATTCGTCGATAATTTGTGAGTCAGTAGAACATTTTTCGAAATGTAATACTTCGTTTTAATGTACGTGTATTTTGTGGGTTAAATGAGTAAATTTGAGATACGGGTTCCGATTTCAAGTGGTTTGGACTCAAACCTAAACGTTTCTCGTTGGAGGAGCCCCGGACGACCTGACTGACGTACCCTCGTTTGATTCCAGAGTTGTCTGCGGTCCGACCTCTCAAAGAACACTCAATGTGTAAAATTTTTGGCTAAAGTGACACTACAGACCGACCGTGTAACTTTCGTCCGATGAAAGAGGTTTGGGGTGAGGGGACAGGTATTTGCTTCAGGTATATACTAGTAATTGCTTAATTTGTCGCTTGAGTCTGTGTCGATAATAAAGGAAATTTTTCTTTCTCGTTTCGTGCTTTAAGGCCAAAGTTCTTGGATAAAAAAACGTCACACCCTCGGAAAAGTTGCTCAAGGGACGACTTAGCGGAGGAAGCGGGGGTGTGTTGGGGTATTAGTGTAAAATTCTCTGACACGGGAATAGGCAAGGTATACCGGCCGTGCTAGGTCCGGTTCGAAAGTGACACTGGAAAATTTCTCTGTTTCTTCGTTTCATGATAGATCTTTGTCTTTGCGACGTCAAAATGACTCACTTTAATCGTTTTGGCTGGACTTTGAGTGGTGAAGTTTTGAACTGTCGTATATTTATTGTTTTTGTTTCCTCTAAAGGAAACGTCGGGCCCAAGAGCTTCTCTTCAAGTTCTTACTACAAAAGATACAGGAAAAAAAAAAATTAAATTTTTTTTTTTTTTTTCGTCGTCGTCTGGACTTCCGCTGAAGGGGACTTTAACATAATAAAAGAGAAGGAAATGGGAGCCGGGGGATTCGCCCCACTTCCGTCTATTCGCAGACCTTCTCATCGGTACCCTCTCTCCCCAATTCNCCCCCCCCCCGCCTAGTGTTAGCCTGTTTGTCGTATATACCAAACATTTTACAGATTGGAGCCTCTTGCCCCAAAAGCCACCCCCTCCTCCCCTCTCGCGCTTCCTCCCTCCTCCCCCTTCTGTCTTAACTAGACTGTTCACTAAGCAACCCCCCTTTAGCATTTTTGTTTCGGTTTGGGCAAGCCTCGTCATGCGCCGCCGCCACGACCCCTCCGCTCCACCCGTGGCCCCTAAGAGAATTTTTCTTTTTCCCTTTTTTTTTTTTTTGGGGGTGTTTGTTTGGGTTTGTTTGGAGCCGCCGGCTCCAGACGTCTTCGCGGGGGGCGGGCGGCCCCGAGAGGCCCCGCGGCCGGCTTTCAGGCGGGCCGGCACCGGGGGAGGAGGACGGCGGGGTGCGCGCGCCGACCCCCCGGCCGATCGGAGGGGGGCGGGCGAGGGGCTCTTGGCGCGGCCTCTCATTGGCTGGACGTTGAAAGAAGGGCGTCGGAACCCGGGGCGCGCCCCGTAGATCGCTCCCCGGCCCCCGCGGCCCCCGGCGTCCCGCGCGTCCTTCGGGGCCGTTCCGTGACCCCGCGGTGAAACCTCGGCCGGGAGCGCCTGCTCGCGGGGCTCCTGGGGGGGCGCCGGGTACCTGCGCCCCGGCGCTCGCAGACGCCTCGGCCCTC
>SJYO01020080.1:132931779-132951057 GCA_006410555.1 Capra ibex
CCGGCCCGCGCCCCGCGCCCCGCGCCCGGCCCGCCCGCCGTGTGTTACGGGCCGCGCCGCCCCGCGCGCCCGGCCCCCGCGCGCCCCCGTCCACACGCGCCGCCGCCGCCCCGCCCCTCGCCGGCCGCCGCTCTCGCCGCCGCCGCCCCCGCTCCGGCCCTCCGCTCGGCGGGGGGCGGGGCGCGCGGCGCCGTTGTGGCCCTCGCCTCGCCGCCCTCGCCGCCCTCGCCGCCCTCGCCCCGCGCGACCGCGGGCCCCCGGCCGCTCCCGCGTGGCCGGGCGCGCCCCGAGGCTCCGGCCCCGGGAAGCCCTGCCCCGGCCCCCTGCCGCCCCGTGGCCGAGAGCCCCTCGCGGCTCGCGCGCGGCCGCCGCCGTCTTTGCCTTCCCGGCCCTGGGGGCCTTGGGAGACGCGTCATACTCGTGCGGAGCGCCCTCCCCCTTCGGGGTCGCGTCTCGGTCGCCGGGTGTGCCTGCTCGTGAGAGGCTCGAGTAGCCATGGGCAGGGGAGATGACCCGCGTCCATCTGCGGTTGCAGGGAGTGAAGACTCGGCTTCTTGAGCCTCCTCCCTTATGCACCGGGTGCCACCGGCTCAATTTGTTTTAAACCCAGTGAAATCTGGACTGATCAATTTTCAATAATGTTTCCTTTTTGTACGGTGGAAATGGGGACCACCTTCTGTCATTTCAACCCCCCCCCCCCGCCAATTATGGATACGAAATCGTTATTTATGAAGACATTAGATTCCATTTAATGGGGCCATCTATTTACCAGTAATCGTGCGTTCATACTAGGAGAATAAATCTATTAGATAATTTATATCAAGGGTATTTTTACTTCTTGTAGTGTCGGAACGGGCTTTACCCCTACATCGCAAGTGGCAAATCCAAACTCACGATTGTGGAATCCTGGGACTTCCGTCAATTAGTAATGTCTCTTTGTCTTTACAAGCTTAATAAAAAAGTCTCATATGATCCTCCCTTTTCTCTTTTTAGTCACTCTATTTGTAAAACAATGTGTATTTTTTCGTTGTTCAATCGCGTTCATGACTCTATTCTCCCTCTATACGTTTACTTCGAGAAATTTCGATGGTTACGAGAGAGTGACAGATGTGATCTTTGGAATCCGATTGTCTCCCATTTTGCCTTCTATTTCCTCTCCTTTATTACCGGAGGACCCCTCCTGTCCAAGTCCTCCTTTTTTTATATAGTGAGATTCCCGTGGGTGCGAAGTGGGTGTTTTGGTCTTTCCAATAACTTCCGTCGTCACTTAGAACCACATATTTGGGTTTGGATCTCGATTTCTTACACTACTATTTTGTATCATAGTTTTCGTACTTTCCTTTCTATTCCTTTAGAAATACTTTTTCGAGTTTACTATGGCATAAAAGTTTTCAACTATACGTCCTTTCATACCTCCTCCCATAAAACTAATATTCTTTGTGTTAGTTATTCCTTTATATATTCGTACCGTTGTACATTGTGACCACAGTCTCAACAATAACATCTACCTTCATGAATTTGTAAAAAAAAATTACAAACTATAAGTCTTCTTTTTGTACCTATTGTGAGTAGAAATATTACTCTTACTAAAAACGTTACACTACCCAATTTAACCCTTAAAGGTTCTACATATAAAATTATCAACGAAGTGTGACCACTACGGACTGTACAAAGGGACTTTGGACGGACCAAAAAGTCGTCCCTGACACGTAAGATCATAGTGTCACATATTTAAATGTTCGTTATCGTTTTAGAGTTTTATCTCATTTTCGTAGTACATGATGTTTCTTAGTAAGCCCGTGTACCTTGAGTTTACCTCACAAATTTTCTTTCTTTCTTTCAACAACCCGTTTTGTTGAAACTTCTTTTTCTTTCCTTCTGATTTTTTCCAATGACTTATATAGTTATAATTTTGTGTGACCCTATTTTATTACATTTACTACTAATAGGGTAATAAAGGTGTTTATTCTTTCGAAAGACTAACGGAATCGGAGGATAACTACACCCCCAATTTTATAATTAGAAATTTAAACTCATCGTCGAAAACAGATCCTTAAGGTTCGATTAAGAGTTTGTGTTTGTATTTTTTCACATTATTCCTACCTGTACCGGAGCCTTTTACTATCTTATTTACTACTATTTCCGTAGATTATTACTGAAATGATGTGTTAATATTTAGATAATTAGTATATACGTGTAATTAAAGGGAGTTCGTGTAAGAAATAAAGTCTTGATATATTCTATATTCGTTTCCCGTGTCTCCGCATACGGGAGGTTTATTATCACGTGACCGCTTGAAAGATATATAATAAATGAGAAAGTCTTATGAGTGATTTGGTGACTCATGATTGGGGTCTAATTTTATTTCTTGTTTTCTTTTCATTATTCCTTTTAAGGTGGAAGGGTCTGTATGCACTTTTATTTGATGTACTACCCCCCGTAGTCAAAATAAGATGTTTCATAGAATTGAAACCGTTATTTCTACGTTCGGTTCGTAACTTTTTTCAATTCTATTTGAAATATTTAGGTCGATACTCTTACCTTCTGGAGTCCTTGTACTTTATAATGTTCAGTTTATGTACTTCATAAGTTGTACACCCACGTGTCAATTTTGTCACGTAGTTAAAAAATAGTGTCCTCTTCCTTAAGTCAGACCGATGAGTTTCCATCGCCTCTATTTTATAACATTGTCTCTATGTTCTAAAAAATTTTTGTTATTGTTTTCCTGACGACGTACGAAGTCCCCCGGGGTATAGTTCTATTTATACGACCGTCTATAGGCCTTCGTAATTTTGTGTAAGTCTCAAGACTTATCGTGTATGTAAACATTATTTGTCTCTTTCGTAAATCTTAAACTTGCGAAAATTCTAGGCCGTTGAGGCGGTCACTGACACAATCGTTTCGTTACAGATGATGGTATCGTGAAAGATTCCTGTACCATCCCACAAAAAAAGTAGAAAAATTTAAGTTTATGACAACCGATAGAGACGTGTGAGAATTTCGTCGTGTAAAGTGCACCGTATAACGAGAAAAACGGCACAGCTGAGAAACAAAAAACCGAAATCGACGTCCACCGCAAAAGGTATAGACTTAAAGACCCTTATGCCAGACACAACCGGTATATTCCTACAGAGAAACTCGGTATACAAGACGGCAGTGCACAGAGTAAAACAGACAGACCCTGCAGTCCTGACTAAAGGTGTAGCAAAGAACTTACCTGGTCTATGTTTAAACATTCTCGTCTCTTCCCCCCATAATTTTTTTTTTTTTTTTTTGTTGACCCCGACCTCGGGTTTGTTGAAACAGTTTTGTATGTAACCTCTCCTTTACGTTATAGGACATTTGTAAGTGTGGGAGGAAGAGTGCAGAATAGACACTGACTGTAGTAGAGTTGACGTATCGAGCTCTCCCCTAGACACGTCACTCAAGTCCTCAGACGTCGTACACACACGTCGACTCGGCCTCCCTGGGACGTGGAGGCCTCCAGTGCCGTCCGCGACCCCCTGACGGGGCGAGGTCTCAGGACCCGTCGGTCGGACTGGGCCGGAACTTGGACCCCTCCCTTCAGCGGAGTACGGAAAGAGGAAATCACTTAGTTGTCCTGAGCCTAATTTGAAAGTCCGCTTAGTGCGTCCTTCCGGACCAGGGGTCAAATATGAGAGTATCGGAGACCATGAAGAGGAAACAGCGTCAATAGTGGTCACTTGTTAGACCTATTAGTGACCGAATTATTTATAGAAGGTAGTCAGGTCAAGTCAGAAACGCTGGGACACCTGACGTCGTGCGGTCCGGAGGGACAGGGTACGACCTGACAGTAGGGATACTCTCGTCTCTGACACAGAACGAGTGACGGGATACTGGTCCCTGAGTATGGTGTAGGGACGTCACAAATGTAAGACTTATTTATTTACTCTCGGTTTCCGAGTCACAGTGAACGTTGGTTTAAGATACCGATTAACCTTACTGGTAAGGACAATCTCTGACACCTTCACTCCACCTCACTTGTCGCCCCTTTCACCGACATAGCGACTTTACACTTAAGTGACCTTAATACATTGTAAAGGTCAAATCAAGGACAGTGTGTAGTTCACAAGTTGTCGGGGTACACTACTCACCCAATAGGATACTCTGTCACACCCAATCTTTTGGGAAGGTGGTGACGTCTTTCAAGGTAGTCCGTCGTCCCTGGATCTCTTGAGGATGTTATTTGCTGAGTCATTTAGGTCCTGGAGCGGACCTCCTCAGAATCTCCACGACCTGTCGGAGGTCTGTAGGATTATTTCAGGGTTAACTTCAGGAAAAGGTGAAATCTTACCCGGGCACCTAGACATTTGACGGTCCCTACTCTGCACCCGTCACGACGTGTGTTTAAATTCTGTGGAAAGATCTGTGTAGACATACACTTTCCCAGAGTCTCATGCAAACCTTATTGTACGTAAATGGGGTTTCCGACGAAAGGTACTTGTAAAGTTGTCGAGCGTCCACTTCGACTTTTGGTGTCGTAGTAAGACGTGGGAGAGGGTGGGGGTGTAATTTTTTCGTCTCAACGGTGATCTTTACCGAAAAAACCTTCGAAATTACATCTATAGATGAGTTTGGCCCTCCCGTAGGTTGATGGTTTGTTTATTACCACACGACGTCTCTTAGTTTCGTTTGCCGAACTTATACAAAGTCCTCTCTATTTCCTCTTTATTATTTGAGATTTGTACCCCGGATTCCAAAAACAAAAAAGGGATTATACACCCCAAAGCCAATATCGGCCTGACTATCGCTAGTTTTCAACAAAGGATTAATGAGATTCCACCTACGTTTATGGGTGACCATTAAACCCAATACCAAAATTATCTGTTTCCAGTGATAATTTCGCTTCGTTTCCTTCCGACTACAAATTCGATCAAACCCCTCTCACGCGACTCCATTTACTTACCGGTAATCTCAACTGAAGATCTTGGACCACTCTATAGGACCTGAAACTTTATAAACGTCAGAAATGTAAGACTTATTTATTTACTCTCGGTTTTTGAGTCACAGTGAACGTTGGTTTAAGATAGTGATTAACGTTACTGACAAGGAAAAGCTCTGACACCTTCACTCCACCTCAGTTGTCTTTATAATGGAGAATAATTTCGTTCTCAAATAACCTGTTTTAAAATATAGAAGGAAGGTATCTATAGTCATACCCGGTGTTGTGACTGTACGTGTTACCTTTATTAGGGTAGTTTTAACCAATAGAGACGCATCTGGATTGAAGTTTTGACTCATCCCCAGTCCAAGGTTATCGTTACGACAACCCTGGGGGCGTATGGAGGTATAATCGGACACATCATTATCGATAGAGGTGGTTTTGGTAATTCTCAAAGTCCGACAGAAGAAAGGGGTAACGAAGACCTCTCGTCCCGGAGGGAGAAGAGAGAACCCCTGGGGGGAAGACTGTGTAAGAAACTACGCCGGACTAACGTGGAGAAGAAAGGTTTCGGCGGAGGTCGATAATCGGTGACGGAGGAGCTACGGGGTAGGGTGGGGACAGGAGGTTCCCATCGTAAAGTATAAACGTACGGACGGGAAGGGTTGACGTGCAGACAGTTGTAGGACTCCGACCTGAGGACAGACATAAGGTCCTCAGAGAGTGTCACGGCCGTTAATTGTCCCTTTCCTTCGGTTCTTGACAAAACCACTCACTCACGACCATTTTTAGAATCTTTCTAAGAACGTGAGAATCCGTGATTTCGGTTCCTATTCTAGTCTTCAATCAAGTCACCGAGGAGTTTAGACGACGTACAATTATAGCGAACCATACAGTTGTCAGGTCTATGGGTCCGACGTGGGGTAACGGTTCCCAACCTCGGTCGTCAACTCTCAAAGGTTCGACTAAGGTCGCATGTCGGTCGTAATGGTAACCTCATCCATTACACAGTCTCTGTTCTTTAGTTTATATGGACAATCCTGTAGAAGGTTCCTATACCTCTAGGACCTCAGTGAACCTTTTCAATTCCGAGAAAATTCTTAGTCTCGAATGGGGTTTAAATTCTTTAAATACACGTTCGTTCGATGAACTAAGTTTAATTTTTTTTTTTTTTCCATCCCTCGTTCGATAATCTAGAAACTAAACCACTTATTTTCAGACGACAAACTCCTTGGTACTATTTAATCGTAAACCCGTGATCGAACTCTAAATGTCCCCACGGTCTTCAGGACACGTTCACACACTAAATAGTAGTGTCTGTAGTCTCTGATCGGTGTTTTAATGTGTACCTTCACTTCGAGGTTTGGTCAGATAATAAATGACCTCGGTCTTGGTAGGACCAAAACAGATTAAGAAAAAAAAAAAAAGGGGATTGTAGCAACTCGTTCGAAAAAGAGGGTCTTTTAAAGTTGGAACTCACCCTAAGGGAAACTTTGTCGACTTTGGTAAGTTGAGAAAAGAGCGGGATCAGTACCGTGAACGCGTCCTGACTTCACAAGTGTGGCAGACACGGGTCCTCGGTCGCGTTCCGAGGAGTGACGACACGGCGCGGGGGTCCTTCGGGTGCCCTAAAATGAAGGTCGCTTCAGCTTGTCTTTGGCAAGAGTCGGTTGGAAGTCAGTTCTGTCTCGTTGGCTCAGAAGAACCACTGCAGTTACGATAAGATTAGAAGTGACCGAATGGACTTCCCTTTTCGTCAAACTCCAACGTTGTCCGGACCTACGACCAGGTCTAACAAAATCCCTTTTCCTAGTTCGTTCCCGTCATAGTCTATGACGTGGTGGCATGGGTGGTGGTGTTCGTCGCCCGTTCCCGGTAGTCACCCCCTTTGTTCACGTTGCGTGGACCTGTCACAAATTTATGGAGATATCGCGGCCTTTGAGTGACTTCGTCTCCTCCTCAAGTCAAGTCTCGATTTCGTGCAAGAGAAACCTTACTACCGCTTCTGGACCTTCTCTGACACCGCGACTCACGTGTGGTCGCACTGACACTAGTTCCGGTGACTTGACAGGTGAGTGTGTGACAGGTTTACCGTGCCCCGTACCGTAGACAGAAAATGGGGTTAAATTTTGAAACTTTTGTTGTGTTGACTTCCTTTTGTTAGGGGACAAGGATTCTGGCCGTACAGATAGTAGTACTTTCGTGGTACGGTACGTCTACTCTTAGTCGACGTTGTGTGACTGTTGACGGAGGTCGGAAGGTGTCGAAACGGGAGTGGGCGGTTGTCGGCACCGGGTCAGAGGCGACCTACTAATTAAGTCTGCTGCTAATGGGCTGGGTTCTATTAATTGTGCCCAACCATTACTCTCTGGGTTGTAGGGTGGGTTTCATCCATTAAACTACCAGGAGACTACGTTCTTTTACCAAGAGAAGAGTCTAAAAGAAGATACAAGAGCACAGAATCGTCTTCTTCTCTTTCCTCCCTGTTTTTGGTCCGGAAGGTTTATAGGTGGTAAGTTTGTGGGTTTGAAAGATAAACCTATAAAAAGTTCACTCGGTTTTTAATTGAGATGAGGACTCTGTCGTCTGTCAGGGGTCCACCGCAGACGTCCTGTGACTGCGAGCGGCGTCAGGTCAGCCTCCGCACTGTTGAGGTACATGTAGGAGCTACGTTGTTAGATATTTGAGAGGTACAGTTATAAGATCTAACGTGAATAACTATTCTCTTACGTAAAAATCAGTATTCGAGTTTTCCGAAAGTTTAAATAAAAATAGTCAGTGAAAAACGCTATCCTTAATGTTAATAAATAAAGACGTACGACGACGACGATTCAACGAAGTCAACACAGGCTGAGACAAGCTGGGGTATCTGCCGTCGGGTGGTCCGAGGGGGTAGGGACCCTAAGAGGTCCGTTCTTGCGACCTCGCCCAACGGTACAGGAAGAGGATTTACAGACGTCCGTCATTAGACATTACTATATAAAAAGTGTGACATGACGGACTATGACAAAGGATAGTAGACAAGAGTGACTAAAATATAATCCCTGAAAATATAATTACTACCTCAAAAAAAAAATTACATAACCTTTAAGCATACATTTAACATAGAGGGACTTCAAGTAAGGATGTATATACATAAAAAGACTATGCACTGACTCCTTATACTAATGTATCATTTCGGTTTAATTCTAATGTCTAAATAACCAGATTTTATTTTACGATTTATTTTCTTTTATTAAATTTCAGATTTATTTTATGATTTGTCATCGAAATGTCGTATTGACATCGACTTCCCATGGGTCGATGGACAAAAGGACCACGTCGAAATAGTCACACAAATAACACCTTAAATTAGGCAATCTATTGATTGTCCCTGATATTTATGTGTACGTTTAAAGGTCGACTATACTTCGATTTTCAACTATTTATTACGACGTTATATTGAAATTTTTGTCTTCATCACCCGGAAGTCCGTTAAAAAAATTAGTAAATAAAAATAAATAAGACATTTCTGATAAAAGTAAACATAAAAATTTTAGATATATTTATGTGAACCCTCTCTTTGTTTGTCGTGTAAATACTTTTAAAAACTGCCCCTGGTCGAACATCGACAAAACTCTGACATTGACGACATTTCTACCTGTTACGGGTGTCAAGACAATGAAGACGTTGACTTTTCGATGATGTGTAAGTATAGTATAAATTACTGTTAATTTGAATAGAGAGACACCTCCATTGTTCTGAGAGGTTTTATTGAAAAATCAAGCGAGACGTGTTTCCCCAAAACAGAGATTCTTAAATATGGTGGTGTTCGATCAGATTTCCGTAGAAACATTGACCGTATACGACATCAACACCCATATTTGGTTTAGAACCCCATAAAAGTTACCTAAACCTTTTAGGTTGACAAACTAGTTGTTGGACCATACTTATTTACATATATATTTCGTGTAGATCGTCTCCTACTGTGTGTGAGTGTCTGTGTTAGGCGTGCAGTTTGTTCTCTTCCAGAGTAGATAATTTTGATCAATTGGTGTCAAAGGTAGTCTTTAAGGAATTTTGGGTCTCGGTCACACTATCACGAGAGATAGTCATGTGTCGAGGATGTCTTTTCTTAGCTACTGAGTCCCCCTTGTCACCTCTTGTCGTCTTCGGAATCTAAGTCCCCCACAAAGAAGGCGACGGTTGATCTTCTCAGCGGGAAGCCCTCGGTTTGTCCTGGGCCAGACATAGGTGCTTCACTACCTTTTCTTAGACTAGTAGAAATTCTAGTGTCTTTCAGAGACGGGAACTTAAATTCAATTTTTTTTAGTTCAAGTGAAATTTCCCTTATGTTTCTATAGTCCTTTAAAGAGTGTACGATGTAATCTACAAATAGAGATATACTCTGTCCACAGTTTGTTTGTTTAATTTTTTTTTTTTGGGTGATTCCGTTTCCCTTTGAAATTGAGTGTCTAAGGTAGACAATGTAGACTTAAGTACGTATTAACTAATAGGTACTGACCATTCAAGAAAAGAGTGATCGGCTGGTGTCAAAAGATTTGTAATATATAATTTAGTGATCGTTTCATCTGATGTAAAGTCTTTGTCGTTCCCGTCTTAGTCTTATAAAATTTACTTTTTAATGTACGACCAATTATTATTATGTCGACTGGATACAAATTCCCTCTCTTTAAAATTAGTACACGTATAATTTATAATTATTGGATAAGACAATAACAATATTATTCCAATTCATCCGAAGAGGTACGAATTCCTTTCTCCTTCTTGATCCTTACGTATCGACACGTTTCTCTATGTCTCTGCCCTCTGCCTGTCTTCCTTTTACACAGTTGTTGCTCGCTCTCCTTTACTTTTTCTTCCTTCTCCACGGCTACCTTTGAGCAGAGACACACAGTAACACTGACGGTCTCGTGACCGTTCCGTCGCCGTAGGAAAATAAAGTTAAAATTAGTAAAGACTTAAAATTATGGGCCGAGGAAAACATTAAGAGGACCGTAAGGGGTATACGGAGGTAGGGTCGGTTTTGTGGTCACATTTAATTTACCGTCCGTTGGTGTGGTGACTACATCGGAGGGGTTTCTTGGACGGTCCACTGGTTCTCGTCTTTTTCCATACAGATGGAATGTAGGGACTCCTGGCGGTCGGTTAATTGACCGACTTACAAGAGATAAAAGAGATTAAAACATTTCTTCCTGTCATCAACCCATTAGATGTCTATCTCTTAGTAATTTTTTTATTTCGTTCGGTCACCATTATGTTATTAGTCACTGGTAGTCCCGGACCTTTTTACTCAAACGAGAGTGACCGTGATTCCTCGTAGTGTACTAATAAATTAATGTCGAGATTAAAAACAGAGCACCTACCGTTGTATAGTTGTTAATTATCCCGTTTATCTCCTCGGACAAAAATTTCTCTGTCTTACGCGCACCATTACCTGATCCAGTGTGTCGTCAGAGACGAAGTCTTTCTGAAAAGAAACACATTGATTTGTCGTGACAGAACGTCTCTCGGAGTGTATACCGTTATTTAAATTTCTCCTTCACAGAAAAAAAAAAAAATTTCTATTGAAAGAATCTTCCGACCGTTGAAAAGTCTTGGAAAGTCTACGTGGATTGGGTTGGGGTGACGTTACGTTCGTAATTAAAATTCCTTATCTTCCTTTGGTAGAAATTGTATTTTTTCGATTGAGAGTTTTGTCACAATGTGTTACCTATATTTTTAGGTAAAATATATATTCACCTATCTTTTTATAGACAATACGTCAATTAGTACCGACTATAAGTAGGTCACTCCGGGACCTTATTGTAGTGACAGCATCCTTTCTTGTCTGTCTCCAGTCAGCCTGCACCCGACGAATCGTGTGTCATAAAAACCGGGATCTTCTAGTCTTCCTGGAAATGGACCATCGGACTGAGGTCCCTGCGTTCTCGTCCAACACTCGTGGTGGGGTGTGGTCTCCTGGTTTTCGGAGTTGTCTCTGGGACGGGGTGGGAGTTCCAGCTCCTCCTCCTCTGTCTGGGACTAAGAGGACAGGCTTTTCCCGTGTCGTGGGTCTCCTCTTTTGGTGAGTCAGTAGGTCTTGTACCCGTGTGCACGTTCCACGTCTACTTCACACATCCACTGGGGTCACTTTCCCTTCTCACCCCTCTTTTCGGAAAAGGGTGATTTGGTGTAGTCGTGTTCGATTCGAGTGATAAGACAATAATTAAACCGTCTAGAAATTATCACGAGAGGTACGTTCGGTCTTACACTTCAATGATAAAAGACATTGTGTCTGTACATGGAATGTGACTAAAAAAAAAAAACATCAACTTATTGAACAACCTTATTTATCTCCGGCGTCGTGGATTTTTAAGTATTTCACCCTTAGGGTCATGTAAAAATTCGCGGCATAGTGTTCCAATGTTCCCGTTGTATAGGTCTAATCGACTCTCTCAAGTTTCACAGTTGACCAAACTCTCAACAGATTCCGTCCGAGTCGCGTCGAAAGTTGGAGTGATCAAAGTCAGTGGGTAACGAGCGGTACGGTCTTCGGTTCCTTTTTGGTCCGAAATCTAAACCTTCTATCTCATCAGAATCTTGATGTCGACACTAGTTGACGAGTTTACGTAGAATATGTAGTACGAAATGTCTTGACATTCTGTCGTGTCGGACCGAGTTCTTTGTCACTGGTTTTTCTACGATGTTTCTCTTAGTTGAGTTATTCGAAAATTACCGAAGACAACCGGTTTCAGTAGTGTTTTGTTTTTACATCCGTAGAGTTTGATGTCACACCCTTCCGATTTTGACGACTCCCTGTGACTAAAGACTTGGATGATTCGTTTTCACGAGTTCAGTTACGATTGTGTCTCTTTCCCCTTTTGTTCTTCTTTTAATTTTTAGAATGCAGGGTCACTTTTCAGATTTTAATTCAACGAAATAATCTTTTGTAAAGACTATTAACACCTGGGTTTTAGACTGAGGTATGTAAGACTTTCTGATAAGACCTTTCAGATCGCTCGTCGTCGAACATACGTTGTCATATGTAGTAAAAAAAAATTGTGCTGACAATTATATGTCAATTGTACAGAGTCTTTTCCGACATTAATTGACAGATGACGAGGTTATTGTGATTATTCACATGTCATAATAATTTTATGTTACGGAGGAACGTTTGATTCCGACAGTAAAAATTTGAAAAGTCTATTACAAGATTTAACCAAAACTCAGAAGAATTTGGTGGGGTTTCGCTCGGGTGGAGATTCCTTTTTTTTTTTTTTAATTTCGTATCAATAATTTTATAATAAGGAAGGAGAGTGTCAGACCTCTTTAGATAATCTTTCTTGTAGATCCACAGTAAAGTCAACCGTTTTTATGTTATTCTTTGTGAACCTAATAAAGTAGTTAAGACCTACAGGAAAATTTTAAATTTTAACATTCGTAAACTTAACTCACGAAATAAATGACTATTTTATAGAAATAGTCACTTGTTCCTTTCTTTCCAAACGATATAGTTTTTAGTAATGTATCGGGACGACACTTAGGGGTTACTAAAGGTAGCAGACCAAGTGACCTAGTCCTTTTGAGTTAACGTAAGTTGTAGTTTGTCGATTAATACCTCTGTGGTATAAGTCCTGATAGAGATAAAGTTTTCTATAGACGTATATGATCCAACATAAACTAAATATTATTAATAATTGTTATTTTATAAATATTGTCTGTTGGAGAAAATGGAATTTCAGGAATTGTAACATTTGCAATTTCCGGTTTAAGAGTAAACGTCCGAGAATTGTCGTATAGTCTTTGGTAACTCATTCTGATCGTTTCTTGGAGATCGTTAGGTGGGATGAGACGGGTCGAAGGACCTTTTGACGTAGATGTCTCAAGGGGAGAGTGTCTAATCACTCGTGGAAAAGAAATTTATAGAGTTCTTTCCTTCTACATCATTAAAGAGGACCCTCGAGAGGTGGTGTAAAGTGGCGGGTCTCATCGTGCGCACGACGTCTCAAAGACGACGAGAGCCCGAGGTTTAGTAGAGAGTGGTTCTTTGTCGTTGTAGGTCTGTACCTCTGGAGGGGACCTGTGAGTCAGGGCCGGAGAGGACCCCCGACCTCGGGGACTCAGGGGCGTACCTTGATTATCGTTGAAAAGACCGTGAATGGGAGGTTTATGGTCTCCGACGAGAGTCTTAGATCGGGAGGTCCTCTCGAGAGTTCTTCCTCAGAAACTGCTCCACTGTTACTGCTTCAACAGAGACCGTGTCGATCGTTTCGTCTTCGTAGGGGTTTACTCCACCTATGGTCAACGGACGTTTCGTCGACCTGGTAATGACGTCAAGACTCCCATGCAGTGTTTAGTCCAGTATCGAGACCCATCTCAGGTGGGTGAAGTGGCCCATGTTGCGGGAGGTAAAGGACGTGTGGACCCTCTTCCCCAGCCGCCCGCCCCTCCCCCCCCGCGTTGCGTCCAGGTGTCTGTGGGATCGTCTCCGTCCCGGTCCACGTCGGACGGTAGACGAGGAAGACGTTCGCAGAGTCGAAGTAAACCCCCTGGACGTGGGGACTCCACGTCGTTTTTAGGCACGGTGCTATTCGCCCGAGAGATTACTCACTACTCGCGTTATTTTATAACGTGTCAATTTCCAAAATAGGTCGTTCTGACAAAGAGGTGACCTTTTGCCTTGGTTGAGAATTACAAACTAATGTTCTGTGAAGTGATGGTTTATGGTTTATTGACCTGACTTATTTACAGTCGGTTTAGATCCGTGTATTTACGGCCCTATGACCAATTGACTAAAAGTAGAGAGTATTGATTCGACCCTAGCGGTATATTTGGTTTAATGTAGGAACTTTCAGGTAACTTTCTCCACTACTCTTAAAGATAAATGCTTGGAAGTCTGTCGTTGTTGACACCTTCTCTGTGTCTTATTGAAGTTTCGTATTTTTATCCGGTTATACGACCTCTTTGCGATTCGATGATTTAGAGTGGGACTTATATATGTGTGTGTTAGACATAGACAAATGAGACTTTACTTTATAGACTAGAATTTTTTCTGAAATTTTTTATTTGTCGTTTTCCATGGTAACCGTATTCAAGTTTTCATGATTTATTACACACAATTACACAACTAGTGCGAGATACTTCTGTAGGTCAACTTTGTCTGAATGGTAACTCTTATCGTGAATCCTTGCTATATATTTAATAGTGTCTTCTGCGAAACAGAAGCCCTCCCTTCCTCTCCTTGGAACACATTGTCTAGACTAAAGATACGACGTAATTCTGGTGTAAGACGGGACTACAGCTGCCTCCTGCACCAGTCGGACTGTCGACCCACCTGTCCGACTCACAATTCTCGATGCGTGTCTTACAGGAACTATTGTTCGTAAAAGAGTTTAATTCAGGTTCAAGACCTCGAGTTGAAATGGACACAAAAGTACAAAGGTCCCAGAGGTCTCTCTTACCCGAAGGTTAAATTTTCCTCTTTGTGGACTTAAATCATAACATTTTTTCAACTCTAGGTTCCAACCAACGAATTTGTTTGCCTACTTCTTCCGTTCTTCTAAAAGTCTCCTTTCGATTGACGTGGTTAGGTAGGTAGGTAATCACACAAAGTGAAATATAAGTATAAACGACTAGAGGTAATTTTTGACTTAGTAAGGTAGATTCCGAACCTTCTCTTCTGTAAAATAGTTTCGATGATAGATTCATTAGTTTATCAACTTCAATAGAGAAACCTTGAAACATCTCTCAAATTAGATCGTTTGCATGTGAACTTACACAAACTTGTATAAACAGGACTCCAGCGAGATTCTACTGATAAAATTCACCGTACACCTAAGAAACCCCTAAACCTACATTGTCAACTCCATACACTTTATTTGTACATATTATAGAGAAAGTTGACTAAGAACGTCCTGTCTTTACTCTTCTACTTTATTGAGAAAAAAAAAAAAAAAAAAAAAATTCAAATCGGTGACCCTTTACTATTCTTTTGAGAAGAGCTGGGGACGGGGGTGGTCCTTCTCAGATTTCGGGACCTAGTCTCGTGTCCATCTATAATTTCACCTCTGTCCCGGTAATAAATCACCACTGTCCTTATATTTATGCACGTGATTGGATATTTGACCATAAATGAAGTCCTTCCATTCATTATAAAAAGGAGACTAACGACTCGACAGTCAAATTACGTCGCATTTATTTGTCATCCACGGACGATCGAACTTCATCCTTCACAAGTAAGGTGTGCTCCTTGTCTAATGACTTCGGACTACGAGTAGCACGACTTTGTATTGAAAGTAAAATGGTCTTTTATGTGGGATGGTACCTCCGAAAAGGCACGGACTAGATAATTAATTGAATTGAGACAAGACAGTTTTACATTTGGTTAAACAATTTTCGTAGGGTCTCAAAACCTCAAACGTTTGGTTTAGTTAACCTTTTCGTTCTCCTACTGTCAAGACATTAGACTAGTGTTTACGATTTTTACTGATGAATTATTCGTCTTTGATGTGGTCTGGTTTTTTCTGTTTCTCGTATAAATTTACCTCTTAAATTAGTAGTGCCAATGGCTTAAGTGAGTTTTAGGAGGAGGAGACGATTAATTTTCGTTGACCGTGGAAAACATAAAACGTTGGAACACGACGACTCCAGACAAGTGATACCTACGAATAAGACGAGAGACTTTATCGATTACCATTTGGTAAGTATTTTTAGGTTGGTGTACGGAATTAAGATTAGTTTTATGATGACTTGAGGGGACTCTCTTCGTCGTTCAGACCTCTCGTTTACTACTATGGGTGGGTTTGTCGTGAGTACAGTTTACGCGAAAAGAAGAGGAAGAGACATGTTGTGTTTCGAGACAGCCGTACCTCGTTGAGGACAAGAAGACATGTTCGTGGTTCGTTTTATAGAGGACCGTAGTCAATTTCACCCTTGAGTGGAATAGATTTTTCGTGTTTTCCGTTAAACCCCTCCAAAGATAAATTTTGGACTTGTTTGAGACTAGTAATTAGTCACCTAACGTTTCCTTATTCTCCCCAAACTTTTTTATTATAAATCTGATCTAGACGTGAACTGATGTTGTCCAAGTCCGTCTCAGTCAGTGTACACAAATGTATGAGGTAGTCAGAGTTCATACCTTTACTGTGTTCTCAGTAGGCTCTGTTGTGCAGAGTCTTCTCCACAAACACACTTCCCGTACAGACACATGCCGGGAAGACCTTTAAATGTCTCGCCTACTTTTTGGTGGTCTCACGAAATGTCTCAAGGACGACATATAGGTACAACACAAATCGAATTGTCACAAACATTGGTTTTCCAAAATTGTTATTACTCCTTGTCCACGAACAGTGGACTGGAAAATCCGGATTAAATACTAGGAGTTGGTTAGTGTACTTCTTTTTAGTAACTTCTAGAGGGGGTCTATAAAGGCAAAAACGATTAAATTACGTCTGAACGACTTGGTAGTGAGTCGTGTAGTAGAATAAGTTAGCGTCCAAGGATATCGACCGTTGTCTGAAGACACGTCTTTATTTGGTTGTAAGTAGAACAACGACACGAGTAAATTCTACGACACTCTGTTTTCTTGATGAAAACATCTAATAGTTGGTTTCTTATATAATTAAATAATGTTGTTGACTTGTTTTCCGTAAGGAGACCTTATGAAAATGTATGTTTCTTGATAATAAATAATGTATAAAGTCGAACACCCTTTTACTTCTTACGTAACTAAGACCTTTATTGATAAGTCTGAAAACTTTCAAGAAATTCGGACGCAAGAGCCGACTAAAAAGGGGACGAAGAGGGGGAACAGGGGGAGACGGGGGGTGGGGGTGGGGAGTGTGTAAAATTCCGTGATCATAAAATCCTCCCTTTAGGGATAGACGAGAAAAGAGTAGGTAGTACACATAAGTAATAATTCTTTCCTTATGTTTAAACTCGCCCCTAAAAATAAAGAGAACATATTAGAACAATGTCACATCGGTACGAGTTTAAATTGTTGGGAAACATAAAATATCGATGACAAATGTATAACACATAATGTATACTGACTTGTTGAGATGTAAATTTTATAACAAAGGTAATCCTTTTTATATTTCATTATTCACAGTTTACCTCTACTTCTTATTTGTACGGACCATATAAATATTTTACGTGTCGGTAAATTTTATATGTGTTTATCCTATGTATAAAGCGATGACAATGTAAAATATATCATAGGTGTAGCAAATTTCACATAAATTATTACACGGATTGGTTCAATTAATTTCATAAATACAGACGACTAACACAATTTGTGAACCTCTCCATCACTTTCGATGTCGGTCAATGAAGACGATTGATTTCAACTTTAATACGTGAATAATATTGGAAAAGATTGTTACACTCTTTTTGTCTCATTTATATAATTTAAACAAAGTGTTGTCTACGAATCCAACAATTATAAATTCTACGGATAAGTACGACAAGGACAGAACGCGTAAACAGTTTTTACATTCGGACTTACGATTACAAACGGTCGTCTGACCTCGTCGGTCATATACTTACGTGAGGACAAGATGATTTTATTACACGTTTTCTTTATTTCCTGACGACGATATAGTGTCGTCTCGTGGTGTGTCCTAATTTCCAAAAATCTCGTTTGTGGAGTTGGAACCGACAGAGCAGAAAAAGAAAAAAAAGGGTTCGAATGTAAACTGACGTCTTATTTAGAATTAAGGACTGTAGAGTCTTTTTAGGTGAAATCTAACCCACATTTAAAGTTACTTTAAAGTCGCCGTACTTACTGACAGCCGTCGTGTTTGGGACCTAAAGCCCTGGACGAACCCTGTTTAGGACTGTGGGTCGTCAGCGCACAAGGAGTAAGGATTGGGGAGGAGACAGGAGAACCCTTTCATTCCAGGGGACCGGAGGGTCCTCCCTTGGGGTCGGTCATCCCCGTCTTTCCAAGAGAGGACTCTGATCCTGAACAAAGCAGAAAGCGAAAAGAGCCAGAAGAATGTTGGTACACCTCAGATTCTGAGGGTCGCAAACGGACTTTTAGGCCTTACGACGCCTCTTTCAAGCGGTCCCAGGCTCAACGGTTGGCCCCGCGAGACTCTCCGCTAGGACTCCAGCTGTGAACCTTCACTTTCCACGATGCGAGATCACCGCTAGGCCCGGCTTTGCAGATCGTTCTCGGGGCTCGGGGAGAGGCACCGAAGACCCCCGCGGGCCCGGAGGTCGGGTCACCCAGAGGGCCCAGGGTCGTGCGCGGACAGTGACGGGCCTCGTCGGCGGCCGGCCGGGACGGGAAAGGGGCTCCAACACGTTTGGGCGCGGGGCGGCCGGGGCCTCGGACCCGCCGCCTCGCGGGGCGCTTCCGGAGCCGCGGGCCCGGCCCCGGCGCCCCCCTCTGAGCCGCGCCTGGCGTCCGGCAGGGCCACGCCAGGGCCGAGGGCCTCTCCCGCCGCGCGGGACGCCGGGGGTCGGGCTGGGGGGCGGGGCGGGCGCAAGCGGGGCCCTCGGCCAGTCCTGGGTGGACGGATGGCGGCCGCTCCCGAGCTGTGCGGTCCGCGGCGGCGAAAGGTTGAGGGCCGAGGTTCAACTCGTGGGGCCGCGGCCCGCCGAGGCCGACCTCTTCAACGGCGTTTGAAGGGCGCGGGGGGAGCGGCGGGGGCCGCCCGCGCGCCCGGCCCTGCCTACGACTCGGACTCCGTGCGCCGGCCGGCTGCCCTGGAAGGGCGAGGGGCGGCCCGCGGCGCGCCGGTTCGGCCGAGGCCCCGCGTGTGTCGCCCAGAGGCGCTCGAGGGCCGCGCGAAGGACTCAGGGGAAAAGAGAACGGTTTCCCCCAGGGTGCCGCCCGGGCCTCCGCTAGCAAGTCGGCATCAGACAGCCCCGTCCACACACGCGCGCAGGTGTGGGGCTCCCTCCCGCTCACTCGCGGGGCGCCGGGGCCGCGGGGGAGGGGCGGGGCCGGGGACCGGCGGGGAGGCCCAGGGCGGCGCGCGCCCCCCTCCTGGAGCCCCTGGGGACACCGGCCCGCGGGGGGTGCTCCGCGGGGCGCGCGCCCAGGGCGCCACTTCAAACCTAGCGAAGGCTCGTTTCGTCTCTGGCTCCCTTTTCTCGTGCTTATCCCCGTTTTTTTTTTTCTCTTTCTCTCTCTCTTTCCTCCTCCCGCCCCTCCCCTCGCCGTGAGTGAGTCCGACCCCGCGGCCCCGCCCCCCGCGCGGCCGCAGCCCGAGGTCTCCGCCGCCCGAGCCGGAGGCCACGGCGGCGGCGGGCCCGACGCCGGCGGCGCCTTCAATTAACGTTGAACTGACGTTCAACAGAAGAAAAGGGTAGGCCTCACCCGCAAATTTCCCCTCTCGCTCCGCGCCTCGCTCGCGCGCTCGCGCGCCCCGGCCCCCTTCCTT
>SJYO01020080.1:132951119-132991292 GCA_006410555.1 Capra ibex
CCGGCCCGGGCCCCGCGTCGCCCGCCGGTCCCCGCGCGCGGCTCTGCCCGCGGCCTCGGCGCTGGGGGCCCGCGCTCCCATTCACACCCGCGGGCGCCCCGCGCGCCCCCCGCGCCGCGCCGGGGCCCGCGGCGGTCGGGACGGAGAGTGGAGAGGGCCCGGGGGGCGCGCGCGTGGGGCGGAGGACGTCGGCCGCCGAAGGAGGGCGCCAAGCGACAAACCGACCCGAAATCCCCCCATGCCCCCCCGGAGGCCCCCACTGACACCGACTCACGGTCGCCTCCTCCTTCAGTCCCGTCTCCGGGGGGCACGGCGCGGGGGTGGGTCCGGACGGCCACCCGCCTCCAAACGGGGGGCGGGCCCAACGTCCTGGCCGAGAGGGGAGGCGCCGCGAGCCACCTCCGCTAGGGCGGATCTCCCGGAGGAGCGGGCGGTCCGCCGAGGCGAGGGGAGGGGCGCGGGGTGGGAGCCGGGCGTCGCGGGGTAGGCCCTCGCGCCGCGGGGGAGGCGCCTCGTGCACCGCCCGCTTAGCCCCAGGAGGACGTCTGGGGGACGGGGGGAGGGGCGCGGGGCGGTGAGGAGCAAGTAAATTATAGGAGGGCCCCGTCGCGAGGACGAGAAGTAGGGTAACCGGTTTCTGCGGATTTGACTCCGGTGAGCGAGGTTTCTCGTCCCTCGTGGCGCCCGTCACTCCTCCGACTTTGCTGGCCCCTGAGCCCCGCGCCCCCGCGCCCCCGGAAAGGTCTCCCCGAGTCTGCGGTGCGCGGAGCCCCCGACCCCTGGCTCCTGGGGCCCGACTCCTCTTTGCCCTCGAGCCAAACAGGAGAAAAGGATTCCCTTGAGTGTCCAGAAAACACAGCACAACAGAAACCCTTTAAGCGTACCTATACTGGTGTCTTTTACTGAGGACAAATGAGTTTCAATTCCTTTAACCCCTTTGCTCCACCACAAGACACACACACACAGACACACACATCAACTCAAACACCGAACTTGACAGTTTGCAGTCGAACATTGTCGTTCCTGGCGTCTCCGCGGGGGCACATAAAAAATCTTCGACGCGAAAGAACTCAAGGCAAGTGAATTCCGACCGAGAGAGTACTTCGGGGGCATTTAATGACACGAAGCTCCCTTCGAGGACCTCGTCCTCCGTCTCCCGAGTCTCGAGGCAGGGCGGCCATGGTCTCGTGACAAACGTCCCTTCAAGGACCTTTCACCGACGCCCGACTCTTGAGTCGAAAAGGAGTTTCGAGACACTCCAGGAGAAGACAGTCTGCAGATACTTACTCCGTGCGACCCTTTTAGGACTGTACGAACGGCAGAGCGACACAGAAAATGCGCCACCGACCTAGGATGAAGGTTCAGGACCATTGTCGCGTAGCTGACACGACATAGAAACACACCAAAAGGACTTATCTTCCTCCGTCGCGAACAGAAGTGGGACCGAAGGCTATATACGGGTAAGAAAGGATAATCACCCGTAACTTCAGTGACCTTAACTAGGCAGAAAAAGTCAACTGACAGTAAAATACGTCTCAGCCGTTAGGGTTTGTGTCTTCTTACCTTTTTCAAATATTTAATCACAAGAAAATCTTTTGACGTGGAACGAAAAATTCTGTGTCCACGGGTGGAGTCGAGGACCAACATTTCGTTTCGTTTTTCCACATTTACTAGGGTCACCCGTTTTGTTTTAGTTTGGGTTCACAAAGAAGGACCTGGTGAAAAGACGGAGGTGTCCTAGGTTTTCTGTGGTTTAGGAAGACGGAAGTAAATGGTTTTACGACTTAACGGATTGATCATGGTTATAGAGGTAGACCCCTACTGTAGTCCAAACCTTACCTTTCTTATTTAAGAGTCAGAAATTAATGACGAATAATCGTTAAAGAATATCGTCCGTCGACTAAGAGGTTAAGACTTTCGGACTTTACTTCGAATCGTCTTTACCTTTATAACTTTTTTTTCCAACAAAGAAGAGGAATGTATGAAAATGCAATGAGTAGATGATGGGGTTCAGTAAGTGGTTTGGGAGTCTTAAATTCCACCATTTGGTTCCCTTACAAAATGAGGTTGGAAAACTTAAACAAAAAGAGGAACGTTTATCAAAATATGTCTCTTGAGTGTCCGTGACAATATTGTATTTTAATACATTGCTACCCATGTCACGTACTTTATTGTAGAACATTTGAGAATATATTTGGAACGGGGGACCGTGTGTCATCCTTATGTAATTTATGAATGGGTTAATTCTTCAATTACTTTATAACATTAACCGGTGTTTAAGTTATCATGTCCCGATTCCCAAACAAAAAAAAAAAAAAAAAGTCTTCCTTCTTAGTAAAACGGACTTTTAATAATCCCATTATGTAAACACGAGGAACCAAAAAAAAACAAAGCAAAAAAATTTTGTTCAGGTTTGGATTAAATTTACCAACTTTCTGTTCATATAGACTTTGTATAGTTAGTCAATTATTATTATCGATCACAGTTTACGACTGATAAAAGGATCCTCCTGTCTGTTATTTGATAACACAGGAATTCTCATGCTCTTTCTACACTTCCGTCTTACTCTCATAACCGGACGTTCCCTGAATAAACGACCCTTTTAATGTAATTTAAGTCTGTTGAGTCACCCAGTCATTTACCGAACTCCGTTTCCTTATGAAATTTATTTATCTAAAAAAAAAAGCAAAAATCTGATCTCCTTTATCTGTAGGACTTCAAGGTCCAACCGTCCATAAAAATCTCAATTAAACAACTCAGTTTTGAGAGTCCCGGTAGGTTTGTTTGTAGAACTCACTTCTCTCTGAACGGTCCATGGAGGTCTCTCTACTCCTAAGACAGACATCTCGTGGAGGGGGTCTCGACTTAAATCACATGCGACCTACTTACTTGTTATTGCATTCATCAAGTGAGGCGGAAACGTACGAAACATGCAGAGAAGGAATTTGCCGTGCCTTAGTCAGAAGGCTTTTAAGGGTCGACAGCCAGAATCAAGACGGTGAACCGTCGTTCGGTCTCGGGAGGCAACACAATCAGTCCCACCCGATACAATACGCCTCATTGCTTGTCAGGGTTCTCAGTCACCGGTGCTACCGTGCTCAACGGAACCAATGCGCTATACGGCTGACGTCCACCTGACCAGACGAGGTACTGGATCCGACCGTCTTGTCAGCAGTGGATCTCACAAAGTACAACGAGACCCTCTTACTTCTAGTGGGACCTCTCGGAGTACGACCGCAAATTCACGACGCCGGCGTTCCGTACGCACAAAACCCGAGTGCTGAGTGACAGGTCCTGATCGCTGCGCCGAGGTACCTTAGTAGAGTTCTGGTCTGTCCCGTCAGACAGAACACGAGGGCTCACCTCTCGCCACCGCGTGTCGAGATTCAGGACGAAATGAGGACCGCCGAGTGCAGGCGCGCCGGTGACGTCTATCTCTAAAGAAGGACGGCGAGCCCCCGGGTCCACGAGGCGAGGAGTCCCGTCTGCGCCGGTCTCGGGTGACCGGTTCTTCGCTGCGCGAGGCCGACGAGAGTGGGAGTCGAGAGGCTTACGTCGTACTCCGGAGTGAGGAGGTGTGGTTCTGCACCCCGGGATAGTTAAAATTCAGAGAAAATGAATTTTATGTGAATGAAAACAACATATATAAAGTAGAAGAGTTCCGAACAAAAGGGACTTTCCCATGCTACTTGTTCTTGAAAATTCTCGACGATAGACCTCTACAGTACTAGTGATAGTTTCAAACTTTAAACCAAAGTTCAGTAATGAAGGGAATAAAATTTACAGCGTTAGACCGCTGTGTCTATTTCGCAAGAGGACCTTCGTAGGCGAGTACGCAGGTAAGTAGGCAGAAAAACACGTAAGTCACTTGTAACACACGGGCGGCCCACGGCCCGCGGCACATTTCTCGACCCCCACACCTCCACCTGCAACAACAAATCAGCGGTTCAGCGCGGACTGACAAGTCGTTGGAGAGCCCGACATCGGTCGTCGGAGGAGACGGGTACCCTAAAGGGTCCGTTCTTAGGACCGCGCCCGACGGCAAAGGAAGAGGTCCCCTAGAAGGGCTGCGTCCCTGGCTTGGGCGTGGAGGACGTAACCGTCCGCCTAAGAAATGGTGACTCAATGGACCCTTCGTGATACCTCACCTCTCTCAGGAGGAAAAGTTCTTTATATAAAAGGTTGACCTGTTTGTCTTACAACTTAAAACTTAAGATAATGTTAACGTTATGTTTATCTCGGTGTATCACGACACCCTTGTGAACCCATCTTCGTTCATGGAGACCACCCGTAACTCCTTACAAGGTGGCTCCGCAACCTGATTCAGAACTCTTATTTACTCTAAGGAAATCCGTCCTTCGCTTCGACCTCCCTCGCAGAAAGTTCGTCTCTCAGGTAGTACTCAGTCCCGGGACTCCTTCTGTTTCGAACAGCAAATCACTTGATGTCTCTTAAGTGACACCGACCTTGTCCCCCAGAAATGTTTCCTACTTTGGTTTCTCGAAGGTCAACACTTCTAGGAGCCTCTGCATGAGACGTATCTGCAATAGGGCAAGGAGGTCCCTAAAGTCTGAGAATGCGGAGGGAACCAGGTTCGTACTTACATTTACTTGTTTCGTCCACCTCGACTCCGGTAGTCGCCGACACCGTTCGTCTGCTCAGATTACAGATTTACATCGCGAGTCAAACCGGTTACCACGGCCTACAGTCTGGAAGGTTGAAAATTTCTCTTCGACGACTAAGTCTAAATATACCTTTTAATTTTGTAATGTACAACTCCTGAATAGGTGTAAAATTTCTTGTGTGCATCACCCTTTTGTACGGATACCCAGTTTTGGTCGAATTCCTGGGGGTCAAGGTACAGAGAATGACGCACTTTGTCCCTCAGTAATTCCACATATTTCTCTCCTATCATGGCAGACCAGGGAGACCTTCCTAGTGAGACCTCTGTCTCATCTGTCCTTT
The DNA here is from genome assembly GCA_006410555.1 of Capra ibex. Lineage (NCBI taxonomy): Eukaryota > Metazoa > Chordata > Mammalia > Artiodactyla > Bovidae > Capra > Capra ibex. Next base: position 132,956,085 of record SJYO01020080.1, read on the forward strand.
TAAGACCTCGGTCCTCTCTGATCGACTACGAAGTCTTGGTAAACTCACTACTGCGTTTCGGGACATCTTCCTGGGTTGGAAGGTTCATATATCCCATCTTCGTACGAGTCAGCGCTTCAGTGCAGTCTGACACTGAGGCACCTGACGTCGGGCGGCCCGAGGGGACAGGAACTCTAAGAGGTCCGTTCTTATGGTCTCACCCAACGGTAAAGGTGGAGGTCCCCTAGAAGGGCTGGGTCCCCAACTTGACCACAGAGGACGCGTAGGACGTAACCGTCCGTCTAAGAAATGGTGACGTACCTTCGGGTACATACCCCCTGCGGGTCATTTATAAACGTCTCGACTACTTACTTTCCTGTAAAAATCTCCTCCCTGTGTGTAAAACTCATGAGGAGTACACCATGGGAAGGAAAACGATCTGACAAATAAAAAGTTCTGGTGTTGCCAGCAAATGAAATTACTGACCGCACAGCAACAACTGACCACACAGTCTAAATCCGCACGTCGTATCACTAGGTCGATGTGTGTACGTCTCTAAGTACGAAAAGTCTAAGTAAAGGACGCAACCAGTAATATCCTATGACTCATCCCAAGGGACACGACATGTCATCCGGGACAACCAACAGACAAGACATATATCACCCCCCCCCCCCCCCAANCCCCCCCCCCACACAAGCAGGGTTCGAGGATTAAGTAAGGGGGAACGACGTAGGTAAAGGGAAAGCTATTGACACTCAAATAAAAGTTTTAAACACACAGACACAGACAAACCTTTGTACAAGTAAATATAGTAAAAACTTTTTGGAGTGTATACTCACTATAGTATAGCATAAACAGAAAGAGACCGACTTAAAAGAGACTGTCTACCTGCCTATTTCTTCTACGCCATACACCTTCGTCATCTCATAATGAACCGGCACTTTTTCTTACCTCGCTGCGGCGAACGTCGTCGCACCCACGGGGTACCAGAAAAGAATTAGTCTATGCTAAAAAGACAGAGTGAGATACTATTTATCATGACAAAGAAGAAATTGTGTGTTTAGTAAGTCACGTCCTGTGTTTCTAGTCGTCGACAGTCTTCTTATAGACGAGAGATCCTGACTTGAAAGACTAGGGGAGTGGGATGATTCCTTACGGTCGATGTGTCTACCCAGAATAAGGTTCGGGACGTTGACCTGAGAACCCGAGGCACTTTGACATCTCTGGGTAGACCTATCGAACACATACAAAGATCACTTTTGGTCCGAGACATAATGATAGGTAGTGTCATATAATATTGAGTCAGACAGGATGGGTACACGGACTCTGACAGAGTTACAACAATTAAAAAGTCAATTTTCTTACACTCAGGTGACTTGTGAAGAAAGAGTGTCGAAGAAAGGGTGAAACTTTGGTGTGGACAGGTGGTAAGGTGTCAGTCGTCAGATCTTGTGAGGTGTGTGGGGGTCTTTGAGCATATTTTAGAATCTTAGTGACCCATAAGAAAGTATTCCACACCGGCAACGAACATCCAAGACAAGGGGCCCGTGTAGGTCTAAGAGGTTCGGTGAGTCAAGTGACCTGTTACTTTAGAAATTTAAGAGTTGTTTAGTGAGATGTTTAACAGTAAAAAATCGAGTCGAAAGGACTCCAAATTAGAGATATCCTATTTTACATGGACAAAATATATAAGACACTCAAAGTTTCTGTCACCTCGTCGTGCTCGTTTAATATGATAAAAGTCGTTTGAAGTCTTATTTATTTGTCCGTCTTGTCTTTCGCTTCTCCTCGATTTGTCGGAGAACTACCTTCACTTTCTCCTCTCACTTTTCGACCGAATTTTGAGTTGTAAGTTTTTACTTCTAGTACCGTAGACCAGGGTAGTAAGGTACCGTTTATCTACCCCTTTGTTACCTTTGTCGCTGTCTGAAATAAAAGAACCCGAGGTCTTAGTGACGTACTTTAATTACGAGGAACCTTCTTTTCGATACTGGTTGGATCTGTCGCATAATTTTTCGTCTCTGTAATGAACCGGTTATTTCCAGGCAGATCAGTTCCGTTACCAAAAAGGCCCTCAGTACATACCTACACTCTCGACCTGATATTTCTTTCGACTCGTGACTTCTTGACTACGAAAACTTGACACCACAACCTCTTCTGAGGACTCTCAGAGAACCTGACGTTCCTCTAGGTTGGTCAGGTAGGATTTCCTGTAGTCAGGACTTACAAGAAACCTTCTTGACTACAACTTCGACCTTGAGGTTATGAAACGGTGGACTACACTTCTTGACTGAGTGACCTTTTCTGAGACCACGACCCTTTCTAACTCCCGTACTCCTCTTCCCCTGTTGTCTCCTACTCTACCAACCTACCGTAGTGACTGAGTCACCTGTACTCAAACTCATTCGAGACCCTCAACCACTACCTGTCCCTTCGGACCGCACGACGTCAGGTACCCCAGTGTTTCTCAGTCTGTACGGACTCGCTGACTCGACTTGACTTGACTCGGAACCCACAGACTGATGGATCTAAGATTGGGACCAAGTTGACGGATATAGTGGATCTCGTTCAGAGGATTAAAAGTTGAAAGAATAGGAACACTACCTTTATTAGTAACATTGGTGGAGGAGACCATTCATATACGGGTCACAAAGTTGTGTCGACCATGAGTTATTTCCGAGTGTTAACGAAGCAAACAATTAAAAAAGTAATACTTACTAAGATCATCTTTTCTTTAGGACCCCAAATTTCTTTTTATTTTTACTTAACTGACCTTACATTCACCCCACCCTCGTTCAGGGAGGACCCACTGAACGACCACACCGTCCCCATTTGTTTCGGGACCTTATTACTACCGACGACGAAAACCTTATAAATAAAAAAATGGATTTATAAAACCCTCTTTAAGAAAAAGACAATGTATGGGACCGAGACTTATGTTTCAAAACGTACGTAAAAATTCCTTTTGTGCACAGAAACGCTGAACCTGCCACCCCCCCCCCCTGGACGCACCCCTGACGCAAACAAAGAAAGACGACGAGGCATAGGAGGTAACGAAACTACCTTTGCAAACGTTTAAAGTCTGGTAGGTGCATCGCCGTAAATGGAGTTCCACCAGTCTTGTGGATAAAAACACACGACTCTCACGACGGGTTTACGTCTTAGAAACGGTACTCAGTCGCAAGTGTCAAGTCTACTTTTTAATCCTTCTTCACATAATTTCGCCTTCGAACCCTTCCAGTTCAGTGGTCCTTGTCTTAAGATCAAGACCAAGATACTGAGTAGTCGAGCAAAGAACTACAGAAGGGTTGTTAGTAAGGGTACCTGGATCTTATTTACGCACGACAACTTTCTAGAACACTATCTGTGGATTAGGAGTAATAGAGTCAAAGGATGTGGTATTTTAACCTTGTCGTCTAGAGTCTGAACTCACACAAGTCCTTAATCGATCTTACGAGTAGCGCTACGAGATTCAGGTATGTAAGTCCAAGTCATCATTACTCGACCCTAGGTCGTTAGGGGTACCTAAACTCTTTACTCCCGACATTCCTCCTTTTAGGTTGAGTTTTGACTTCGTAAATGAAGGAACAAATAAGAGGGACCATGTATATATAAGAGTGTGCCTGGGTATGTGACTTTTACGACAAGGGACCATGCATATGTAAGAGTGTGCGTGGGTATGTGACTTTTACGACAAGGGACCATGCATATATAAGAGTGCGCCTGGGTATGTGACTTTTACGACAAGGGACCATGCATATATAAGAGTGTGCCTGGGTATGTGGCTTTTACGACAAGGGACCATGCATATGTAAGAGTGTGCGTGGGTATGTGACTTTTACGACAAGGGACCATGCATATATAAGAGTGTGCCCGGGTATGTGACTTTACGACACACTCCTGACGAAAGCCGTATCACTCTAGGTCGACGAGGTTGTCACAGTGGTTGGTAGAGAACCAAGACGAAAGAAGACAAAATTGAACTAAGAGACAGACTAACAGGGAAGTGACCTCATTCGATGGGAAGGTCCGCAGGTAAGAAGACTGTGTCCTTGGGGTCGGGTTTCTCGAAGGGAGAAAGAGTTTCAAAGGTCGACTTCTTAATATGGACCAACACTCACCTAGTTGAATGTAGGATACGGGTCTGGACCTGAGTCGTGGGACCAGTCCCCGACGCCGTGAGACTGAGTGATCAGAACCCAGCTTACGGGTGGAACCTAAGTCCTTACGTCGGTAGGATGGGTTTAGTTCATCCGACGTTAATCCCTCTATACTAAGAGGTTCTATTTACCCTAATACAAAGGTCTTTGTCCTTTTTACCTACGTTTAACTGGTCTTGACATCCAAAGGTCGGTGATGGAATGTAAAAAACCTTCGTGTAACTACTCTTACTACCTCTTCCTTTACCGTTGGGTGACGTCACAAAAACGGATCTCTTAGGGCACCTGTCTCCTGGGACCACCCGACGATAGATACCCCAGCGTGTCTCAGCCTGTACTGACTTCACTGAATCGTACGTACGTACGTAACCTCTTCCTTTACCGTTGGGTGAGGTCTTAAGAACGGACCTCTTAGGGTCCCTGTCTCCTGGGACCACCCGACGATAGATACCCCAGCGTGTCTCAGCCTGTACTGACTTCACTGAATCGTACGCACGTACGTAACCTCTTCCTTTACCGTTGGGTGAGGTCTTAAGAACGGACCTCTTAGGGTCCCTGTCGTCTCGGACCACCCGACGGTAGATACCCCAGTGTGTCTCAGTCTGTGCTGACTTCGCTGAATCGTCGTCGTCGTCGTCGTCGTCTACTCTTACTCGGTTGACGAGACAATGTGTGTCTGATGGATACACAACTATGTAACTCCAGAAGTCGAAAGGTCCTCTAGGTTGTCCCGGACCCTTTCCGAATCCAATAATGTCAGGGACTGGGTCGACGGAGTAGGTAAATGGGGTCACAAGAAGTCAAGTCCACAGCGAGTCAGCACAGGCTGAGAAACGCTGGAGCACCTAACGTCGTGCGGTCCGAACGGACAGGAAGAGATAGAGGGCTTCAAACGAGTTTGAGTACTGGTAACTCAGCCACTACGGCAGGTTGGTAGAGTAGGAGACAGCAGGGGAAGAGGACGGAAGTCAGAGAGGGTCGTAGTCCCAGAAAAGGTTACTCAGTCACGAAGGGTAGTCCACCGGTTTCACAACCCCAAAGTCGAAGTCGTAGACAGGAAGGTCACTTATAAGTCCTGACTAAAGGAAATCCTGACTGACCAAACTAGAGGTCACAAAACCCGGCTATAATTTGTAAAAGACACACAAGGTCTTCCTACTAAATATACGTCGAGTGGACACTGAACGTATAACGTTTAGTCACCTAAAACTCTTAGTAAGTATCAAACCCCAGTAAAGATTTTGTCATTCCAATAATAAAATTCTAGATTCATTAATAAGATTCCACTGAACCTTCAACTAAATAGGTTGACTTTCCTGTTATTTTCGAGGTTACTACAACACCTTGTCACCCTGTCTTCTTTGTTTGTTCGTCCTGGTCGTCAATTGAGGATGAAACTGAACCAAAAGTCAAACCAAAACAAGTTATAAGAACCCGTCTATGTCAGATAGGGTGGATTCCCGATGTCAGGAGGAGAGCCAGAGTCAATTACAGACCTTGTGATTCCCTACGTACAACATGTGTGCCACGGCTTCCTATTCGGCCGTTGTCGTATCCTGCCTGGACCTCGATTGACGGCCGGCAGTCTATACAAAGTCCGCCCAATACACGTTCAAGGACCGTCTTCCCTTAAGATTACTCACCTGGCGGTCGGGTAAGCAAAGACTTCACTTCTCTGATGATACAAAAGAATTTGAGTCATTCTACGCACTTTATTCGCTTCAGACGGAGAAGTAAAGTGATGACAGTAACCAAGGCCAAGTCTACCAGAGAGGTACGGGAGGAAAGGGCGAAAGTAGAAGAGGTTTCGTCGGGTAACACGGTCTCCTTCACCAAAGTCGGACACCAAGATCTTACTGATCTGTAGGCGTCCCTTTTGTCTGTCCTTCGGGAACTGGGGACGGAGTGTGGTGTATCGGCGAGTAGTCGTTACCTAACGTCGACATTTGCACCTTCGACTTTCGGACTTGAACATCTCGAAGTACAAAGTCTCGTATGTAACTTCTCTGTTTCAAACGAATCCCCTCGGACTTTTCACTATTAGTATTTCTTTTTCGATCTATTTTACGTATAATTTTTAAAGAGGAGAAATTTCTTTTCCCTTTCTGATTTCGCACTCTTTAGATATACGTCCAGTCCTTCGTTGCCAATCTTGACCTGTACGTCGTTGTCTGACCAAGGTTTCTTCTTTTCCTCATGCAGCTCCGACATATAACAGTGGGACGAATAAATCGAATATACGTCTCATGTAGTACTCTTTGCGACCCGACCTTCTTCGTGTTCGACGTTAGTCCTAACGGTCCTCTTTATAGTTATTGGAGTTTATACTCCTACTGTGATGGGAATACCGCCTTTCACTTCTCCTTGATTTCTCGGAAAACTACTTTGACTTTCTCCTCTCACTTTTACAACCGAATTTCGAGTTGTAAGTCTTTTGCTTCTAGTACCGTAGACCAGGGTAGTGAAGTACCCTTTATCTACCCCTCTGTCACCTTTGTCACCGTCTGATAAAAGGCCCCGAGGTTTTAGTGTCGTCTACCACTGACGTCGGTACTTTAATTTTCTGCGAATGAGGAACCTTCTTTTCAATACTGGTTGGATCCGTCGTACAATTTTTCGTCTCTGTAATGAAACGGTTGTTTCCAGGTAGATCAGTTACAATACCAAAAAGGACATCAGTACATACCTACACTCTCAACCTGATATTTCTTTCTTAACTAGGAAAACTTGACACCACAACCTCTTCTCAGAACTCTCAGGGAACCTGACGTTCCTCTAGGTCGGTCAGGTAGGATTTCCTTTAGTGAGGACTTATAAGTAACCTTCCTGACTATAACTTCGACTTTGAGGTTATGAAACCGGTGGACTACTCTTGACTGAGTGACCTTTTCTGGGACTACGACCCCTTCTAACTTCCACCCTCCTCTTCTCCTGCTGTCTCCTACTCTACCAACCTACCGTAGTGACTGAGTTACCTGTACTCAAACTCATGTGAGACGCTCAACCACTACCTGTCCCTCCGGACCGCACGACACTAAGTACCCCAACGTTTCTCAACCTGTGCTGACTCACTGACTTGACTTGACTTTCGGACCCTTAGGTACTAATTTGTTCGTAGTGGCAGTTCTCCTAAAGGAGAGAACACGGAATCAAGCTTAACCAAACTGAACATTTACGATCTTGTCTGAGACTCGAACTCGTCTTTTCCCTTTTCGGGCGACCCCGAAAAGTATTCTAGGTCCCAGTCCCCACACTACCCCGGTGGCCCTCTCCTTCACGACTTCGCGACTTCCCACGGGTAGTGAGAGGAAAGAGGCTTGGAGCGGAGACAGAAAGAAGGATACCGACGGGGCGACGAGGAGAGGAACGAATACAACGACTCGCACCAACGTCCAACAATGACTCGGAACCTATAGGGTCGTCTCGGTGGGTCTCTGTCCTGACGGAAAGACAGAGGGTGTCAAGAGTCCCTTCTCAGACGAGCCAGGTGGACTCCGGCACTGGTGGCATCCAGGTTGTTTGACTGGTTTCCTGACATAAATTCCTTTGTGTCGTCGAGAAAAGTAGAGACTCCGCCGTCCCACTTTTCTTTGACGTAAAGTCGACTGCAAGTGAACTGTAAGGGAAAAATACCGCGTTCTCAGTCTCATCTACTTCCAACATGAACCAGTCAAAAATTACCGACGTTCAAACTTACACAACTATATGATAGAGAAACCAATAAATTAGAGTCGTAGAGACACAAAGATAGTCAACTGACTATGTATAATTTCTGGTATTTGTTTTAATCAAATAAAAAATTTACCCGTTTAAATAAAAACTTAATAATCGGTTCTAGATAGGTTTACGTCTGTACGAAACAAGATCAGACCTATACGTTATTTTAATTAAATTTATTGAAATTAGTCGAAGTTTTTGTCGTTTAAAGTTCTGTTAATCCAATTGAAATTCTTAAGTATAAATAACTCAATTGTCTACCATTTAATTTTTTGTTACTTCAATTAAAAAATTTAGTAAGTAACCTAATCTTTTTGTCTGTAAATTGTTTTGACAAAAATTCGACCTAAAAAAAAAAGTAGGGTTATACGTATAAAATTCTAAGGTTAAACCCCCTGAAGACACTTCTGTGGCTTACTCAACGTTATATACTTATGTGAGGAGGTCGTTTAATGAGAAAATTTCCGAAATTTTGGTAGACGTTTTCTTAAAACACGTGGTTGTTATTTTCATACTCTTTCTTCATATAAGGTCTATAACCTTCCTCACCTCTCAGATGAAACAGTGTACGCGTGACATTGTACAAAGACCCGGAAGACACAACGGACGGGACCGTGTGAAGCCCTCAAAGGATGCGGACGTCTCATTTTCAATGAGGGCCCGTCTCAACGTAAAATCACCGTTTGTGTCCTGGAGGGAAACTACTGAGGAACCCGGAACACGTACTTTACTGAACTTTATATACTCGTAGGGTTTTCCAAGAGGAAACAAGAAAAACAAAAGAGGAAACAAAAGAGACATTCACGATTCGCACCTGAGACGGCCGAATATCCTCTGCCTCTTAAAGTACCTTCAGGTGGTTTCCACACCCTCGAAAAGGAGACGTCCACCTTAACCTTTATTGTGGCGATTATTTAATTCTACTAGAGACGGAGAATAACCGGTAACAGTCAAAATTCGCTACCGTAGAAATCTTGGACTCAACACGTATACCTTCGTTTTCAGAAGGTATGTTTACCAACCTAATCTACAAACTTGCCGAGTAACAAGTTAACGAGAATATCAAGAAAGGAGTGGACCCAATCAACGTTTGACCTTGGTAAATAAAGTACCAGGATCTTTGGGGAACAGATTTTACACCAGAATGAAATGTAACATTTAGATTGTAATGAAGCAGTCATTACAACTCTTGATATAAATAACTAAAACTTTCTTTTGAAATAATTAGTATTAAACTCAATTTTTGTATATTTTCGTGTTAATAACTGTAATGACACGATTTTTAATAAAACCAAAAACACGTAAACTTTGACAAGTCGGGGATCAGGGAAAAGAGGAACTTTATTAAAAAAAATATTATCGGAAAACTATTATGTTCAGAAGAATCCTTACGTTAATATTATCATATCGTCCTGTCTGACATAACAAAAATTAATTTGTCCGTTTTAATTCGTATCTAACACTGATTTATTTTGTAAGTAATCTATTTTAAAGACAAAACGTTTTCACCTTTATTTCCTATTTCTTCTTTTTGAAGTATTGATCAGATTTGTAAGTTTCTTTTACTTAATTTCAAGTTTCCTATTCTCTTTTTACCCGTTTAATACCTCGAGAGTGAATCCTACATTCGAAGAACTCTCGTTATTTGTAGAATAACATTGGGATGGGGATTGTCTCGTCAATTATACATCATATATGATAATCACAATATATTTATAAAGAATTTAAACACTTATTTTATTACCTACAAAGGAACTTTTATTTCGTTCACCTAGTCTTCATTTTTTCAATATTGACTTCCTGTAAAAGAGATATATTTTTGATATCACTATAACATTCCAAAGAAAACCCGTTTTAATTCCTTACCTCTATATACAGACCAGTATCCGACCAATTAAAAATTTAAAATCCTGTTTGTTTTAAGGACGTTCATAGATTCTTATGTATTGTGTGTGTGTGTGTGAACATCTAGTGGAAGTACAAAGAATAAATCTTGTTCTTGAAAAAATTCTGGTAACCAGTTAAAGATGTGTTAAAATCTCTTTGTTCAACCTAAGACTTTCAAAATACGGATGGGTCAATGACGGAATACACATTTTTGTTGTCTTGTAAAATTTTAGCCGTTTCATGGTCTTTTATCTTGCTGGTTCTCACAAAGGACATTTTTAACGTTTCTCTATCGAAGATCTACTGGCTCTTCACTCTGCTATACTTTTAAGTCCTTATCCTTTGAAGTCCCTTTTGCTGATCACGATTGATTCGGAACTTCCACTTCTATTTCATTATTTACTCATTTCATCTCACCTGTAACTTCACTAATTCTTAGCTACGACCACTGATCTAAAAAAAGGAATTCCTTCGTTACAAAAGTTATTTTATTAAGACTTTTCCTCCAAAATTTTAAAAATTTATTTCTCCGACATCGATTACTAGTGCTACACCTTTCTTTGACCTGTTTTTTTAGTAATTTTCAAAACTAAAGAAAAATTTACTAGTCCATTCTTACATAAATTTCTAACAACACTTGTCAAATAACGTCTATGATTAACTTACCCTTCGTATTACAGACAAAATATTTATTGACACCTTCTATTTTTACGTACTGTATCGGTACGTTGTTCCGTTCTACCTCTCTCTCGTTATTCTTCGACACCTTCCTTTATATTGAAGGTCAGTTAATGCCCGCAAACATCGTGTCAAGACAAAGAAAAGAAGGTAAAGAGTGTAAGAGTTCGAAACCTATTGCAAAGAATACAATCTTTTATGTGGCAACAACTTCTTGAACGGCGCAAATAACCCATTCTCAGACCCGACACCTCGGTCCACCGGACGCGGTCGCGAGTGGTCCACACACTGGTACCCGTACAACAACTCGAAAACAAAGATTCAAATAGGACATTTTACTCCCATTAACATCGTGGATGGAGCGACCCACTGACTCTCCTAATTTACACGAATCTTCTGCCACACCTTGAATTTATACACAGCAGATCATAACAATAACAATTAAATGTTTATTTGGAGTGACGAAGTGTCGAGGAATCCCTGGTCCGTTCTACTGTAAAGGGAAATCGACCCGGAATCTATCCTGTAGGTGATCATGTTCAAAACAAAAATATACATCTAACGTGAAACAGAAATGATACTTAATGGGTTACGTCTCTAAAGATCTTTGGATGGATGATAACCAACTTCCCTGTGAACACTTAAGAGAGGTTCCTCGTAACAGTTTTTAGTTTAAAGATAAAAAAAAAAAAAGGTGAAAGTTCTTTGAGGTGGAGAGACGAACACAGGGCACAGACTCCTGTACCCGTACTCGTTAACTTTGACGGGTGACTTCGGTCCTAATGTAAGTAAAGTGGTCGGAACTCAATTTCTTTTATACATAAATGGAGGGGGCAAAGGTGGAAGGAGATCGACGTGCTGAGAAAGGTCGAGGAACTAGACTGTCATCTGTCGACAACTTCTTTACCCTGTAAACAACACTGAACTCAAAATACTTAGCGTGTGGGATATTTCGGACTTCTACACGGAACTTTGTAATAGGGTGCGCCGTCTAGGTTTCTTAGATCTAAAACCATCGTAAATAAGTGTTGAACTTTGTCAACGTCACTTCATTTTTTTTAGTTTTGTTTTGTTTTTTTGGTTTGGTCTTTCGGTTTGCTGACTTCTACGGTCCTACATGATAGATAGAATTACCCGATTACTTCGGTCCTGTGGAATATTATCGGAGACGGTGAACATGACTGTCCACAACTGTTCCACTTCATAGTGTCACGGACGTTCCCCTTTCCACTCTTAACCGCAAAAGCGGAGACCTCCTCGTCAGGGAGACTGCACAGACGAACCCAAAGTCCCGTCGACGGGAGACGAGAAGACTCGGACGTAGAACATTCGTGCGTCCCCACTTGGAAGGCTCCACTCGTCGCGAGACGATTTACGACCGAGAGGCATGGACAGAGAGGGTCCGGGATGCCGCAAGTGTTTATTACAGGGAACCAATTTGAGGGAGTATTACTAGTCGAGATATTTCACCATTCACAGATTGTTTGACGGAATTGCAGACTCAAAGAGTAAAAACGACCTCAACAATAGCGGAACTAAGTACTTCCGTCCGAACCCAAATAGGTGGAGGTGGAGGAAGGTCCTAACCGGGACTCGGAAAGTGCGAGACAGAAGATTGTCAATCCAAGATAATCGCGTGTTATGGTGAAAACTTCTGCAAACGATTCAGTCGTCCATCGTAAAGTGTTAATCACTACTAACTGGTGTACTTCTCGTTCTTTTATCATTGTCACTATCATCGACACTTTAGGGACAGGAGAAAACCCTTTTACCCAGTTTCCTAAGTGAGTCAAGTCAAGTCAAGTCAGCGAGTCAGCACAACATGAGAAACACTGCGGTACTTGGGGTCGTACGGTCCGGAGGGACAGGTAGTGGTTGAGGGCCTTAAATGGGTTTGAGTACAGGTGACTCAACCACTACGGTAGGTTGGTAGAGTAGAAGACAGTAGGGGAAGAGGAGGACGGGAGTTAGAAAGGGTCGTAACCCCAGAAAAGTTTACTCAGTCGAGAAGCGTAGTCCACCGGTTTCATAACCTCAAAGTCGAAGTTGTAGTCAGGAAGGTCACTTGTGGGTCCTGACTAGAGGAAATCCTACCTGACCAACCTAGAGGACCTAAGTGGGTCGTTTACGATTTGGTTCAGTTACTGTCCCACTGCCTGATACAATGATTTTCCACTAGAGTTCTAATAATGACATAAAACTTGATCAAAGAATACATCGGTTTGTGATCTGTTAAAGAATAAGAATGTCATGTTAACCTCCCCTAAAGAACACAAATACGATGGTTTACTCCATTTTACCTTAACTCAAACCAGGAGAGAAATTGTTTGGTAGTCACAGACTTGAACCCCTTTTAAAGATTTGTTAAGACCCGGAGTCATAGAGGTGAACTCTTATCCTTGTTACCATAAATAGATAATCCAATACTGTCGTTGTACAGTATGGTGTTTTGAGGACCAAGGGTCGTCAGTGAATTATTTACCATCAGGAGGAGTAGGGACGAACACATCTATTGTGTGTTGAGTCCAAAGTAGAAGTTTATATGAGATTTAACTAATAGTATACTCATCTCGACAACTAAGACTTCTGTCCACTTCAAGGGTAGAGAGGTCGGAAGTACGGAACTAAGTAAAGAGTCACGAAATTACTCATAGATGGCATTCTTGACTGATGAAACCTTCTGTTGTTTCCTCTCACTCGATAATTAGGACAATGGTTCCTCTGACCCCAGCTCTTTCCCTCCGATGTATAAAAAATTTACGGTCATCTCTTTGTTTTATTTCATGATGGAAATATTCTTCCTCTTTAATAATCCAAAATTTACCTTCAATCAACTACATGTTACAACGTAGACAAAGATCACGTGTCGGGTCACTAAGTCAATATGTATATGTATATATAAGAAGGATGAGAAAAGGTAACATCCAGTAATGTCCCATAACTTGTATCAAGGGACCCGGTACGTCGTCCAGGCACAACTAGAGAGAACCTATCTCCTCATGCGTACGCCATTAGGGTGTGAGGAGGGGAAAGAGGTAACCATTGGTCTTCAAGAGAGACAGACACTCAGATAAAGAGAAAACATTTATTCAAATAGACATAGGAAAAAAAAATCTAAGGTGTACATTCGTTGAAGTGTACTCTAAACAGAAACAGACTGAAGGAAGGGAACGAAGGGACTACCGAGTCTACCCTTTCTTAGGCGGACGTTCCACCTTCTGGACCCAAACTAGGGACCCAACTCTTCTAGGGGACCTCCTCCCGTACCGTTGCGTGAGGTCCTAAGAACGGACCTCTTAGGGTGCCTGTCCCCTCGGACCGCCCGACGTGAGTACCCAGTGTTGCTCAGGCTGGTGCTGAGTCACTGACTCGTGTCTAGACGAAGAGCATCACACTATTAGAGACACAGGCAGGCACAACGACGTTTGTGGCAAGAAAGAAAGAAGAATTACTGACTATGGGGTAGCATACGTACGTAGCTTAGAAGAAATAGAAAAGTAGACAGTTTCGTGTCAATCCAACGAGGGTACAGAACCGACGACACTTATCGGGTGGCACTTGTGACCACCGCACATAGAAAAGTTTACTCTCAAAGAGGTCTTCCTCTTTGAGATAGTTGATCCCAATAGTCCCTTCCGAAGTACCTCCTCCATCCCAACATGACCCGAAATTTCTTCTGCATGTCAAGTCCGTTGTCACTTCGACCCCGATGTCACTCGGTTCTGATTTCGACACCCGAACCCGCCCCCTTGGCGATGGACCCTGACCGTTCTGGGTCCGACCCTCATGGAACCGACCTGGCGAAGGGGAGGTGAAGGAAGTAGACGCTCTACACACTCTACTAGACACGGGCAACCAGAAAGTCCCGAGACCTCTCCTAGATTACCCTTCGAACTCACACCTTTGAGAAGCCTTTGGCACTTCATGAGTCACTTCGTTCTCCCTTGTAAAAAAAGAAGAGAATCGGGCATTTGAAGTACTGTCGTGACCCGTACTGACTACGACAGTCGGAAATTTTTTTTGAAGTACTTCAAATGGTTTTTTCATACGACGTTTGGAAGTAGTCAACGAGTCAGCACAGGCTGAGACAGACTGGGGTACCTGACGTCGTGTGATCCGGAGGGACAGGTAGTGGTTGGGAGACTCGAACAAGTGTGAGTACAGGTAACTCAGTCACTACGGTAGGTCGGTAGAGTAGGAGACAGTAGGCGAAGAGGAGGGTGGAAGTTAGAAAGGGTCTTAGTCCCAGAAAAGGTCACTCAGTCAAGAAAAGTAGTCCACCCGTTTCATAACCCTCAAGGTTGAAGTCGTAGTCAGGAAGGTTACTTATAAGTCCTGACTAGAGGAAATGCCTCTTCCGTTACCGTGGGGTGAGGTCATGAGGACGGACCTTTTAGGGTACCTGCCTCTTCGAACCTTCCGACGTCCGGTACCCCAGCGACTCCCAGCCTGTGCTGACTCGTTGAAGTGAAAGTGAAAAGTGAAAGTGCGTAACCTCTTCCTTTACCGTTGGGTGAGGTCATAAGAACGGACCTCTTAGGGTCCCTACCCCCTCGGACCACCCGACGACAGATACCCCAGTGTGTCTCAGCCTCTGCTGACTTCGTTGAATCGTCTAGAGGAAATCCTACCTGACCAACCTAGAGGAACGTCAGGTTCCCTGAGAGTTCTCAGAAGAGGTTGTGGCGTCAAGTTTTCGTAGTTAAGAAGCCACGAGTCGAAAGAAATACCAGGTTTAGAGTGTAGGTATGTGCTGGTGTCCTTTTTGGTACCGAAACTGATATACCTGGAAACAACCGTTCACTACAGAGACGATAAATTATACGGCAGATCCAACCAGTATCGAAAAGAAGGTGTCACGTTCACAGAAATTTAAAGTACCGACGTCAGTGGCAGACGTCACTAAAACCTCGGGGGTTTCATTTCAGACTGTGACAAAGGTGACAAAGGTGTAGATAAACGGTACTTCACTACCCTGGTCTACGGTACTAGAAGCAAAAGACTTACAACTCGAAATTCGGTTGAAAAAGTGAGGGGAGAAAGTGAAAGTAGTTCCCCGAAAAATCAAGGAGAAGTGAAAGACGGAATTCCCACCACAGTAAACGTATAGACTCCAATAACTATAAAGAGAGTCGTTAGAACTAAGGTCGAACCCTAAGTAGGTCGGGTCGTAAAGAGTACTTCATGAGAAGTATATTCAATTTATTCGTCCCACTGTTATATGTCAGAACTACATGACGAAAGGGTTAAAACTTGGTCAGACAACAAGGTACAGGTCAAGATTTACAACGAAGAACTGGACGTGTGTCCAAAGAGTCCTCCGTCCAGTCTACCAGATGATAACGGTAGAGAAAGTCTTAAAAGGTGTCAAACAACACTAGGTGTGTCAGTCTCCGAAACCGTGTCAGTTATTCCGTCTTTATATACAAAAAGACAACGGAAAAGAAACGAAAAAGATACTAGGTTGCCTACAACCGTTAAACTAGAGACCAAGGAGACGTAAAAGATTTAGGTCGAACTTGTAGACCTTCAAGAGTCAAGTGTATGATAACTTCGGACCGAACCTCTTAAAATGATGGTACACTCTACTCACGTTAACAGATCATCAAACTTGTGGGAAGCCGTAACGGAAAGAAACGCTAAACTTACTTTTGACTGAAAAAGGTCAGGACACCGGTGACGACTTAAAAGGTTTAAACGACTGTATAACTCACGTTGTGAAAGTGTCGTAGTAGAAAATCCTAAACTTCATCGAATTGACCTTAAGGTAGTGGAAGTGATCGAAACAAACATCACTACGCAGAATTCCGGGTGAACTAAAGTCTGAGGTCCTACAGATCGAGATCCACTCACTAGTGTGGTAGTACTAATAGACCCGTAATTGTAGAAAAAACATATCGAGAAGAGACATAAGAACGGTGTAAAAGAATTATAGAAGACGAAGACAATCCAGGTATGGTAAATACAGAAAATAACACGTGTAGAAACGTACTTTATAAGGGAACCATAGAAATTAAAAGAACTTCTATAGAGAGCAGAAAGGGTAAGATAGCAAAGGGAGATAAAGAAACGTAACTAGAGACTCCTTCCGAAAGAATAGAGAGAACGATCAGAAACCTTGAGACGGAAGTCTACTCATATAGAAAGGAAAAAAGGGTAAGGAAATCGAAAATTTATAAATTACATTTATAGTATTCAGAATTTATAAATGTTAAAAAAAGTTAATATGGAGTTATTTTGATCTCATTTTTTGAAAATACTTTATTTCTTGGTAACTAACTTACTTACTGAGGTACTCACGAGACCCGACTTACAGACGTAGGGGGTGTTTCAGTATACAACTTTAGGGGTTACACCACCATAATCCTCCACCCCGGAAACCTCCATTAATCCGAATCTACTCCAGTACTTCCACCTCGGAGAATCTTTTTCTCCTTTTCTGTGTCCTATGTCACGTTTTCCCCACCAGATGGTCGGCCTTCATACAGAAGTCAAGTCAAGTCACCGAGTCAACACAGGCTGACAACGTTGGGGTACTTGGCGTCGTACGGTCCGGAGGGACAGGTAGTGGTTGAGGGTCTCAGGTGGGTTTGAGTACAGGTAACTCAACCACTACGGTGGGTTGGTAGAGTAGGATACAGCCGGGGAAGAGGAGGACGGGAGTCAGAAGGGGTCGTAGTCCCAGAGTAGTTTACTCAGTCCAGAAGCGTACTTCACCGGTTTCATAACCTCAAAGTCGAAGTCGTAGTCAAGAAGGTTACTTATAAGTCCTGACTACAGGAAATCCTACCTGACCAACCGAGAGGAACGTCAGGTTCCCTGAGAGTTCTCAGAAGAGGTTGTGGTGTCAAGTTTTCGTAGTTAAGAAGTCGTGAGTCGAAAGAAATGTCAGGTTGAGAGTATAGGTATGTACTGGTAACCTTTTTGGTATGGGAACTGATCAACCTGGAAACAACCGTTTCATTACATAGACGAAAAGTTTTACGACAGATCCAATCAGTATTGAAAGGAAGGTCCTCATTCACAGAGTTAAAGTACCGACGTCAGTGGTAGACGTGATTAAAACCTCGGGTCTTTTTCTTTCAGACAGTGACAAAGGTGACAAAGAGGTAGATAAACGGTACTTCGCTACTCTGGCCTACGGTACTAGAAGCAAAAGACTTACAACTCGAAATTCGGTCGAAAAAGTGAGAGAAGAAAGTGAAAGTAGTTCCCCGAAAAATCGAAGAGAAGTGAAAGACGGTATTCCGACCACAGTAGACGTATAGACTCCAATAACTATAAAGAGGACCGTTAGAACTAAGGTCGAACACAAAGAAGGTCAGGTCGAAAAGAGTACTTCATGAGACGTATATTCAATTTATTCGTCCCACTGTTATATGTCGGAACTGCATGAGGAAAAGGATAACCTTGGTCAGACAACAAGGTACAGGTCAAGATTGACAGTGAAGGACTGGACGTATATCCAAAGAGTTCTCCGTCAGTTCACCAGACCATAAGGGTAGATAAAGTCTTAAAAGGTGTCAAATATAACACTAGGTGTGTCAGTTTCCAAAACCGTATCAGTTATTTCGTCTTTATCTACAAAAAGACCCTGAGAGAACAAAAAAACTACTAGGTCGGCTACAGAAGTGGTTCTTGGTTTGAAAGTCCGTGGAACTGGTACCTGCTGGTCGGAGGTCTCTCTACTCTTTATTTACAGACGACGAATTCGGTGGGTCAGACGTCATAAGACACTATCGCAGGACTCGTCTAATTCTGTTACTTACTCACTTAGGTACTTACTTCGCTTACGATCGTGTTTCATCCTTTCGTGTGTCGTACTCGGCCCTTAGTTCCCGACAGGAACTTTCGTACAAGACAGCGACCCACAATCCTCTCGTTGGACACTACCCTATCTTACCCAGGTGAACCGACCACCAAGAACCTGGTACCAGACACTTGGTCGTCGTAGACTTAGTGGACCCTTGATCAATCTTTACGTTCACAGACCCGGGGGTGGGTCCCGTTGACTTAGACGTTGAGTTCCCACTTCGACCATTAGACACAAAACCGTTAGTCAGGGAGATCCAGTAATGCTACGTATCATCTAAAAACTCTTGGTAACGAAACATGAAGACACCCCTAAAATCTTCACTGAGAGGACCTTTAAGTCACAATTACTTCCACCAACCGACAACTACCTGTATTAGTCTCGACATAAAGACTATACTATTCCGCACTTCAACACGGATCTTCTTAATTACCAAAGTTACATGTTTCCTGATCATCGTTATGACCTTTTATGCATAGATGGTTAGGAGTCGTAACTTAAAAAAAAAAAAAGATTAACGTCTATTGCAGGTGTAACAGTGGATTCGTCGTTTTGTCTTACCCGTAACGAGGGTCCGTGACCCGTTCGAACGACCCGGACGTCTCGTCTTCCGCACTCTTGTGAATACACTTTCGTGTCCTTAATTGACAGGTTTACCCCGGGTCGGTTAGCGTCTCTCCGGAGGATCAAGACTACTTGAGACCCCTTTACAATGCACCCTGGAAGGTTTGGTTCAATTTACCCGTTGAGAAGGACTCTGACCCGATTATTTGTGTGTCCCACGTTTGAGTCAAAACAGAAGTCCCGACCACCTCTGTCCAGACGGTTTCCTGTCCTGTAGAGTACCTTCTCTTTGCTTCTCGGAGTTCTCTTTTGTAAATAGAACTCTCAGTTCTTCGTTTTTAGGTTCCCAGTCTACCCGTCCTTCAATCCCTCTTCGTCTTACTCCTGATAAATCTCACCGAGACCCCGAAACCCCTACTGGTCAGTGATCCAAACGGGTCCTGACACCCCATAGGGTTCTGTGTACCACAAGTCCTGTTCGGGACAGTTTGATCCTGTTGACCAGTGGGGCACCGATGTGAGGGATTGGATATAAGTTCCGGACCCTCTTCTGCACCACTTTCGGTTTATTGATTACGAGATTTCGGCAAAGAGCTTCATTGACAGACGTCTACGTTTCGTGGACCCTCGAATAATCTCCCCGTCGAGGGACCACCGACTCCGCCATTTTTTAGATGGACGTCACACCCTCTGGACCCAAGTCAGCGACCCAACCCTTCTCGGGGACCTCTTCCCTTGCCGATGGGTGAGGTCATAAGAAAAGAACTCATAAGGTGCCTGTCAGGTACCTCAGCGTTTCTCAACCTGTATTGACTCGTTGAAAATGAGTGAAAACCTGGACGTCCTGATCTGGACATGATCTTGTCCTCGGGACTCACTAAACGTTTTGTAGTCAAACTTTTTCTGTCGGAATCTTCTAGGACACTCGAGGCCAACCGAAGGGGCTTATTCTTTTACATCGCGACTACCTTTCATCTCCGTTAAAGAGCCGACACTATACCAAATACCGGTCCAGTCGGTCTAAGTTTCGGTTTTGGGCATAGTCAGTAGTCTCTTCCTGGTCTTCGCGGTCCCTTCTACTCTACGACCTGATAGGTCTTGTCTGTCGTCTCTCCCTTCTCCACCCGCTGGGTCTCGTCGGCTCTCCCCGGAGGACCCGCTAATTGTCGCCATTGACATCCCTTGCGCTCCTCTCGGCCTTCAGGTCGTTGACACCACTCTCGTTTCGGCTTCGTTCGCGAGAAGACAAGGATGACGACACTGGGAAAAACCAATTTTTGTTCGGAGTCTCCTGACCCTTTACTCACTATGAACCTTTGCTCCTTGGCGTCGGGATGACGATTCGAACATCTCTTGTCACTTTTTAGTAGTAGTCGAAATGATAAACGTATAGTGAGACTATACGTCTCTTTCAACAAAAGAGGCAAAAGAGGAGATGGACTAGACAAGAAAAAGGACCCGAGGTCGAGAGGCAAGATCGCCTGTATTAAACGTGAATTAATTAGTACAAAGTAAAAGAAGGTCGAACTTGTATTAAGAAAGTGTATTTCGTAAGATTGGTCACCGAGAATTTTCGTCCGAACGTTGACTTAGTTGATCCCCCGAACAATTTTGTGTCTAACGACCCGGGTGGAGGTCCCAAAGACTAAGTCACGTAACCCACCTCTGAATTTGAAACACAAAGGTTCCACAAGTTCCTGCTGCGACTATAATAACCAGGATCCGTGTGTACGATTGGGGGAGAGTGTTTGCTGAGCTGTGACAGAAGGGTAGGTTTCCACTACTAAAGTTTTGGTAGGAGAGACTCTTCTTACGAAGAGCTTAACTGACTAGAAAGGTCACCTAGTACCTAGGTTGCGTACCGGAAGGTCACATCCTACTCCTACGTCGAACACAGCTCTCGTGGGCCGGTGTGGTCAAGGCGTGTTGACTTGACCAGATACAGAACGAGTTGTTCGGGGTAGGTGACTGGTGTACGATCCTACAGTTCCGTTACAGTAAAGTACTATGTTTAAGGACTTGTACTGAGCGGACATACATAGAGGGGAGTCCATCGATTGTGTGACCGGCACGGCTATCTGACGGAAAACTCACCGAAATACATTAAACTCTACTGAGAGAAGAAAGAGGGAACAGACAGAGAAAGGACTCTACCGTGGACCCATATACTCCCCCCACAAAAAACATATGAACACTGTAGGAACCTAATACGTAACAAAAGACCTCCGAGGTTTAAAAAGGATATCTTTCACTTCGGTGAGTCAGCACAGGTTGAGAAACACTGAGGCACCTGACATCGGACGGTCCGAGGAGACAGATACCCTAAAAGGTCCGTTCCCATGACCTCACCCAACGGGCAAGTAAGAGGTCGCCAAGAAGGGTTGGGTACTAGTTTGGGTCCAGAGGGCGTAACGTCCGTCTACGAAATGGTAGACTCGGTCGTCCCTTCGGGAAGATATCTCAGAAAAGATATCTTCCCGACTTAAGTAGAAGACGGACTTCAACTCTAGTAACTTTGCACTGATCTAAGGTAACTAGAAAACTCTACTACACACGACCTGGGAAGACAACGACATTGAAACCTGCAAAGGGGATGACAGTTTCAAGGTGTGGACGGGGGTGGAGTTGGATACTAGAGAAAGAGCCTGGAAGTCAAGTCAAGTCCAGTCAAGTCAAGTCAGTGAGTCAGCACAGGTTGAGAAACACTGGGGTACTTAGCGTCGTGCGGTCCGAAGGGACAGGTAGTGGTTGAGGGTCTCAAGTGAGTCTGAGTGCAGGTAGCTCAGGTACTACGGTAGGTCGGTGGAGTAGGAACCAGCAGGGGAAGAGGCGGACGGGGGTTAGGGAGGGTCGTAGTCCCAGAAAAGGTTACTCAGTTGAGAAGCGTACTCCACCGGTTTCATGACCTCGAAGTCGAAATCGTAGTAAGGAAGGTTTCTTTAGGGTCCCGACTAGAGGAAGTCTTACCTGACCAACCTAGAGGAACGTCAGGTGCCCTGAGAGTTCTCAGAAGAGGTTGTGGTGTCAAGATTTCGTAGTTAAGAAACCGCGAGTCGGAAGAAGTGTCAGGTTGAGAGTGTAGGTATGTACTGGTGACCTTTTTGGTATCGGAACTGATCTGTCTGAAATCAACCGTTTCATTACAGAGACGAAAACTTATACGACAGAATCTGGAGACGATCAGGTGGTTACCAGAGTTACCCCTTCTCTCTTTGAGGTCTCTGGGGACGAAGGGTGTGTTTCCGGAGTCCCTCTGTCCTAGTGAAAGATTCAAGGCATATGGAAGATGTCGACAGAGACGTAGGAACGAAGACCAGGTGTACCCTACGCCACGACCCGGCTTACGAGTCTTAGGGGATCTTATCCCTGTGAGACCTCTCCCGAAAGTTGAGTCCAAAACAAAAACCTTAAAACGTAAGGTTGACAGACACAAACAAGTCACCAAATCAGTACAGACTGAGAAACGTTGGGGCACCGGACGTGGTGTGGTCCGAAGGGACAGGAAGTGATAGAGAACCTCGAACGAGTTTGAGTACAGGTAGCTCAGTCACTACAGTAGGTTTGTAGAGTAGGGGATAGCAGGGGAAGAGGAGGACGGAAGTCAGAAAGGGTCGTAGTCCCAGAAAAGGTTACTCAGTTGAGAAGTATAGTCCACCGGTTTAATAACTGCGAAGTCGAAGTCGTAGTCAGGAAGGTCACTTATAAGTTCCGACTAAAGGAAATCCTAACCTACTAATCTAGAGGAACGACAAGTTCCCTAAGAGCTCTCAGAATAGGTCGTAGTGTCAAACTTTCGTAGCGAAGAAACCGTGAATCGAAAGAAATACCAGGTTGAGTGTAGGTATGTACTGATGACCTTTTTGGTATCGTAAGTGATATACCTGTAAACAGACGTTTCACTACAGAGACGAAAAATTATATGATTCAAACAGTATCGAAAAGAAGGTTCCTCGTTCGTAGAAAATTAAAGTACCGACGTCAGTGGTAGACGTCACTAAAACCTCGGGTTCTTTTATTTCAGACAGTGACAAAGGTAACAAAGGGGTAACTAAACGGTACCTCACTACCCTGACCTATGGTACTAGAATCAAAAAACTTACAACTTAAAATTCGGTTGAAAAAGTAAGAGGAGAAAGTGAAAGTAGTTCTCAGAAAAATCAAGAAGAAGTGAAAGACGATAATCCTATACAGTAGACGTATAAACTACGACAACTATAAAGAGGGTCGTTACACCTAAGGTCAAACTCGAAGTGCGTCGGGTCGTAAAGCGTGGTACATGAGATGTATATTCAATTTATTCGTCCCACTGTTATGTGGTGGTACAACACGAGGAAAGGGCTAAACCTTGGTCAGGTAACAAGATACAGACCAAGACTGACAACGAAGAACTGGACGTATTTCCAAAGAGTCCTCCGTCCGCTCCACCCGACCAGAAGGGTAGAGAACTTCTTAAAAGGTGTCAAGCAATACTAGGTGTATCAGTTTCTGAAATTGCATAAGTTACTTCGTCTTCATCTACCAAAAAAACCTTAAGACAACGAAAAAACTACTAGGTTGTCTACGACCGTTAAACTAGAGACCAAGGAGACGCAAAAGATTTAGCTCGAACTTGTAGACCTTCAAGAGCCAAGTGTATGACAACTTCGGATTGAACTTCCTAAAACTCGTAATGGAAGGATTGTACCATTTTACTCACGTTAACACACCATCAAACTTGTAAGAAACCGTAACGGGAAGAAACCCTAAACTTACTTTTGACTGAAAAAGGTCAGGACACCGGCGACTACTTAAAAGGTTTAAACGACCGTATAACTCACGGCGTGAAAGTGTCGTAGTAGAAAATCCTAAACTTTATTAAGTCGACCTTAAAGTAGTGGAGGTGATCAAAACAAACATCATTACGAAGGATTCCGGGTGCACTGAAGTGTGAGGTCCTACAGACCGAGATTCACTTTGTCTCGGTGATAGTGTTCAATTTACTATGATTGTATAGAAATTCACTTAAGATAATTTTCGGTCACTTTTCACTTTCACTTCAGCGAGCCAGCACAGGCTGAGAAACGCTGGGGTACCTGACACCGGGAGGTCCGAGGAGGGAGGTACCCTAAGACAACTAATTATGAGTCTTAGTAGCGAAAGAAACAAAATGACGTAAAGTGATAACAGAGATAAACATACCGAAGGGTCCTCCGAATGACCATTTCTTAGCCGGACGGTTAAGTCCTCTACGTCTTAGTTAGGGACCAAACCCTTCTAGGGGACATCTTCCTTTACCGTTGAGTGAGAGTATACGAACGGACCCCTTAGGGTACCTGTCTTCTCGGACCACCCGACGTCAGGTACCCCAACGTCTCAGCCTGTACTGAATCGTTCATTTGTTGTGTGAACAATATCTACACACCACCTTTATAATGCATTCTCACTCGATTTTGTGTCAAGAAGAGTGAAGACAAGTCATTGTAATACAACTATCAAAGTGTGACCGGCTCCGATCTACCAATGTGGTACCTTTACTCGTTTGTCATATTAGTCCCGAGGTGGGAGGGTGTGGAGGTGGGGGTCGGGCGGGGGGGTTCCGGTCAATAAGTCACAATTGGTCGTGTAGTGACGGATCTCGGATTTAGACCCTTTCGCTGGGGGATTGGGTCACCGGAGAGAGTGTGATGTGAATGGATCTACAATGCCTCTACGGGAACGGGACTACTAATCGGGGTTTTTCACACACCTCCTCTATGACTTTTCAGCTAGGGCATAATGGGAGAATAGATCGAGGAGAAGAAGACAGAGGGAGAGAGGGATGGAAGAGAACCCTGGTCTTCGTTGTGTGAAGACCGGAAAAGAAAGGAGGTGTAGAACAGAAACAGGTAATTCTTATGGTGAGTACCGAATTGTAGTGGAAAGGCCATAAGAAGGGGTTTTGTATATGTAAATCGGAATAACACTCTTTTATAACCTATTTGAGTCTAACTCCCTGTCAGATATTTTAGAGATGGGGTAGACGAAATATTGATATCTCTAGTGTCCTGAAAGGACCGTCGGGTCCCCAATTCCGAGTCACGATGGTTCCGCCCCGAACCCCCAAAACTAGGGACCAACTCTTTGATTCTAGGGTGTATCGTGTGTCGAACCGGTTTTTGTTTATTTGTTTGTTTGTTTGACGTCTCTAGTTCTGTCTGTTCCTTTCTGATTCTATGTATTTTAGCATCGAATCTCCTCTGAGCACGTGCTCTAAGGTCCTCTATAGCACTTAACTTTCTTTCTTTCTGTTAATCGTCTTTTGGTCCTTTAGGTTTATTTCAGACTCATACCACGGTTACAGGGAAAGAATTAAAATTGGGAATACGTGTCGACCCCCTTCCCATGTCCTCTTGAGAACCATGGTACAAACATCGAGAAGACATTTATACATCAGTGAAGGTTTATTTATTCATTTGTGACTTCCCTTTTGAGGTGTCAGATTCATTATCCACCTGATGTCTAGTAACGATGAGATACCTTTTTAGAATACGAGACGTGAGTGGACGAAGAACTATCCCACTCTCTCCCTTTCTACCCCGACCATCTTTTAGAAGAGAATTGTTTCGGACCGGAAGTTCAGAGTGGAAAGCGTCCTACTTTGTAAAATAGCACCGACAACATCAGACTTGTGGCCCTAAGGAACCACCGAATCATCATCTCTTAGGCGGACGGTTACGACTGCTACGCCCGAGTCAGCCCAGGCCTTCTGGGGGATCTCTTCCTTTACCGTTGGGTGAGATCCTAAGAACGGACCCTTTGGGGTACCTGTCTCCTCGGACCACCCGACAGCAGGTACCCCAGGGTTTTCTCAGTCTGTGTTAAAACGCTGATCTGCTGTTGTCAGACTTGTAATTGATAAAGGGAAACAGAAATGTTAGAACGACATTGTTGTTGTAGTGGTAGTGGGCTCTCACCTGAAGGAGTCTACGTCCTTCAGTGCCGTATCTACCATCCAATTATATTTAGGGGCTGCTACGAAACGACGACCACGGACTCATCTTTCTCAGTCCCGAGAAAGACCCCATAGAGACGAGGGGAATCGTGTCCTTCGGCACCCTTTCACGAATAACTAGTCTCGGAACTTCTGTGTCCTTTACGCGTCGTGGAGGCGTTCTGGTCTTTATTTAGATTGTTCAGTGTCTTCTTCGTGTACGTAGTTTTATACTGCAATAATGTGTGCGACTCTACCTCGCTTTCAACCTGGTAGGTCCGTAAGTGACCTATAATCGCCTCAAATTAGATTCCGGGGTTTATTCTCAGTGACATAGATCAATATGGGAAAGTGATCTTTCTTTTTTAAGTTATAGAAGATAATTCTTCCTTCCTTTCGAGAGTTTTCGTGACTCAACAGTTGACGGTTAAATGTGTTTAGAGAAGACAGGAGGTTTTCAAGGACTACTAATACCAAAGACCTTTTATTACCTAGAAAAAAAAAAAAAAAAAGTCATGTGTGAGGTAGATGCTTTTTCGGGAAGGTTTTTAAATTCGATCTTTTTGTCCATTAAACGGTCATAGTATCTCTATTGAGTGCGGTCAACTTTTTGTGTGAAAATCTTAAACCTTGTAACGTTCCTCTCAATTCGTAAAACACACGCAGACACGTACAAACATGGGGAACGGTCACTCTAGCAGGTTCCACGTTGCGCGTAAATCTCAGGGAGAGGATCGCAACTTTGACCCTACGCAAAAAGACCTTCTAAGCGAGCCAATAGGACGTCCGTGCGACCGTTAGCGGATACACCAAATATCTGTGACACTACGTAAACAGTCTTCATCTGGACTCAGACGATTAGTGAGTAGTGAAGAAAGTGGGTGATGAAGAATCACACTCTTCGCTACGACGAATAGAATGGTTATGTCTCATGGGTTGAACGTCCTTTATATTTATTATACCTTTGGTCGTTTTCCTCTAGGACACACGTCTAGGGACGTAGGACCCGTCGCGTCTAGATAAGTCTTGACTATCGAGAAAGGACGTGCTATTGGTCACGGTTTATCTGACGAATACCTTAAGAACCGAAAGAAGCGCAGAAAAACCCCTAGTCGTCTCAAAGAAAAAGGGATGTGTGGTTGAAGTAGAGGAAATATGAACTTCTTAAGTCATAATCAAATTTCCTGAAAAGTCAAATTTCGTTTGAACACTCTAAAAGAGTGGGTACTGACTACCTACTTGTCCTCTTTTTTCATCCAACTAAAGTAGGGGTCGGAAAGTCTAGAGCTTCCCAAAGCTTTCTGTCATCTAACATGGACTTTTGATCAGTTTAAAAACTTTCATTCATTTCGATGTAACGAGAAGTCCGAAAATCGATATCGTTACTCCTTCACATATATAGTCGATGAAAAAAGAAATTCCCACACACAAGTAAACAGAGAACCGTATTTTTAAATAGTAACTTTGAATAACTTAACAGTAGAGTTACAACGTGTAATGCATGTAGATTATACGTATAATCGTTGTTTCTGAATATAGGGTTTGTCCTTTCCTATTAAGTACTTTGACTTAAACTTCAAGTCCGTCTTGACACTATAAGTACTTAAACATAAAAGGAAAGAGAACCGGAATAACGATAAACATATCACATATTTATTACTGTTTATTTCTTGGTTACTCGTGTAAAGATGACCCTTTATAAAAAATTTACCCTGTTGATAGGGAGTCAATAAACACATGTATTTTGGAACTAAGGGAAAAGTGTTCTTTTTGTCTACTTAGACTTTATTTTCACGTCTTCTAATAGAAAGTACTTTTGTATGACTATTGTGGTTTCTTTCGTTCTGTTGAATGAATTTTTTATTAACAAGAACTGGTCTCTAAATGCGCATCCTCGGATTAAATATTTAAAGTGCAAAGGAAGACGGACGGAAACGGAACAAGGGAACTTGAAAAAACGAAGTCTACTGGAACATGAAAGAAACACTGAGTGTGAGTTATTGCGCACAGTAACACGTAAAAAATATCGTTCTTCGTTTCATAATTTTTTAATTAGTTTCAAAGTCCCTTTTACCATGAGGGTATTATCCTTTTTCTTTTATATCGAAATAAAATAGTAGAAAAACCTCTGAGAGTTCTCTCCTCGTTTCAAGGAAATTTTTATACTCTACTATATAACAAACTATCAACGAAATTGATGACGACTAACTCTATCATTTAACCTTGTTGTCCACCACTACCCTAAGTTTTGTTTTTGTTTGGGGGGGTGTTTAACACATATCGGTAAGTGTGCAGTGAAATTCTTTTAACGAGTTTCCTTTATACCTACACAAGTGTCAATATATATCCTTACAAGTCACGTCGCATATAACACCTTTACAACCCTTGTGGACTACAGTTTCGTGTCTTTGATCACATTATATTATTTAATTTAGACATTTTAAGGTAAATGATAATGTTTTCTTTATCACATCTTTCGTAAATTACTACACTTTTTATCCTTTGTAATTTACCTTTTTTATGTTTCATTAAAAACGTCTGATATATATAAGTATATATGTCACAATATTTCCCGAGGGTCCACCACGCACCTTTCCTTAGACGACGGTCACGTCCTCTGAATTCTCTGTACCCAAACTAGAGACCCATCCCTTCTAGGGGACCTCGTCCTTTACCGTCGGGTGAGGTCACAAGAACGGATCTCTTGGGGTCCCTGTCCCCTCGGACCACCCGACGGCAGATACCCCCAGTGTGTCAGCCTGTGTTGACTCGTTGACTTGACTTGACTTGTACGATAAAATTATACTTTTCGTTACCATAAATAGAATTTTTTTGTGTTAATAATTAAACGGGGATAAACAGGAAACTTTTAAACTATCGAAATATATGATCATTAAGAGATTGTCCATGAACTAAAATTTTTACCTTTATCTATTCTATCAAAAATAAAAAATTTTTTTCGTTCTACACCAGTATATTTTATGAACGAAATAATTATCCATCCGGTATTTATCGGATTACTCAATAAAGGACCACTCTTTATTCTTAACGGCACCGAGTCCTAATATAAAAGAACCTTATAGTAGTTTCGGTATTCATTATTGATAAGATTGAAACGTAGAATTCCTCGTCAAAAATTGTAAGGACGTATCTATTCTATCGAGGACCTGAGAAGGGTTACGAGTTGATAAAGAAACTACTGAGTTATATGGTAAACTAAATAATTATACTTACAGTTTACTGCATAAATAATTTACGAATAACCCATAAATCTATAACAACTGATGACTCGTATGGTCTCCCTCACTCCAGACCGGGGAATAGATTTCCTTGATGTCATAAAACCCCCTTGTTCATTGTATTTTGTGTACCCCTTTTTTTAGATTCTTATATCAGGTTTGTAGTTAACTGACTTCTCTACTCTCGGTTCCATAAACGTATTTCGTTTACTATTTATACCCGACTTTTCCACGTCGAACGGGACGAAACCTTCCTACTCACCCTTAGCCGGACTCTTCACACCCTTTGTAAAGGCAACCTCTCTACTCCCCGACTCAGGTAACCGACTTAAACAATCAACAGTAACACAAATGTCGGTAAGGAGTCTCAGACCACGTGGGCCCGCTCTTCGATAGACCGGTAGGCCGACCTTCCCCTTTGTGACTCTATTCCACTGCTCCGCCCTACGAGGTGCCTCGACTCCACTGCTCCGCCCTACGAGGTGCCTCGACTCCGCTACTCCGCCCTACGAGGTGCCTCGGCTCCGCCGCCCCACCCTACGAGGTGCCTCGACAGAAGTACCGAAGCGACTGCGGGTCGAGATGCAAATGGGGGTGAAGAGACTCTTAGAAGAGATGAGTTCGGGACTCACGACCCGAAGGGGTTTAAGGAGGGTTAAAGAAAAGACTGGGTTAAAGGTTAAAAGTAAGGGACCTACTTTCACCTCCCAAGATTTGATGGGTGAGGATACCAAATTTTATAGATGGGTCCAGGAACCTCTTCACTGACTAAGGTCCCGATCCCGTCCCCACCACGTTCCACTCAGACCCCTTAGGACATCAATGGTTTTACATTCCTTTGTGATTCCTACGGTCGTCCACCTTTCCCGTACCACGGTCGAACCTTAACGAGAGTCTCTGGTTTCGTTCTTGGTAAAGTCATTGCTTTATTTTGCGACCTGATACTCTGTTACTTTACCAATGAGGCTTCAGGCATGACTGTATCTATTTACTAACTTATTCAGTTACTATCTCTTTCCTATTGAGGAAAAATGTCTTCTTAAGGTAATTATTTACTCTTGCCTTACTTTCTTTACCGTTCAGTAGTCATCTGGTGATCTTGTACTTAATTTTACAATCCTTAATCATTTTTATTCCGTTCTAATCATTTTTAATCCGTTCTAAGTAGATATATACGATTTTACTCACCCGTTTTCAAATTTTTCTTTTATCTATAAACGTATCAGAGTTTTATAATAAGGAGTCTATAAATAATAAATGTTTCCCTTTTTGTCATTGAAATATCTTCGATGTTTGTGTCATCTCTGGTCGAACTGGTTCCCTAGTTCAAATTATAGTGAACCCATCCTATACCTCCGAGTCATTCTTAGGTGGACACGACGTTCTCTTTCTAGGGGACCCCTTCTTTTGCCGTTGGGTGAGGTCATGAGAACGGACCCTTTAGGACGCCTGTCTCCTCCGACCGTCCGATGTCAGGTGCCCCGGTGCTTTCTCACCCTGTGCCGACTCACTGATTTGTCGTTGTTGACCTACACCTTGGGACTCCCCCAGTGAGCCTTCCCGGGGGTCGAGACACTCTGGCAGGGATAGTCACGTGTCGGAAGGGGACTAGTACTCTTCGACGGTTTGTTGGCGCTTACCTCCTCGCAAAATGTTTTATTAGCTGATCACGAGTAGTTCTCCCAGTTCCGGTACTGTGGGTCCCTGTGTGGCTCCCTTACAGGGTCTGACTTCCACCTCGTGCTCTGTGTAAATTATGTCAGACCCAGGACCTCACCTGAAACTTGTTTCGTCCTCGCAACCGCCTTTTGACCATTTTGGACTTACTCCAGACTTTACATCACTGACCATAGCATTGACAATTAAAGGATGAAAACTGGTGACACGGTAGTAATACACTCTACGATCGTGACCCCCTTCGACCCCCTTCCCACATGCCGTGGAGACATGGTAGAGACGTCTAGAAGATATTTATATTTTAATAAACTTTTAATCGTTGATTCTTATTTATTTTGTACATATGGGGCTTCTGCGGAGTCAGGAGACACAGAGACCTCCCCAGACGGAAAGGAAGAAATTTGGGAGGTGTGTGAGAAACAGGTGTAAATTTTAGAAGTAGGAGAACTGGGAGTGTATAAAAATACAGGAGTTGGACTTGTGTTTTTGGTGACCCAGAAAACCTCTTAACCAGCCTACTTTCACGTGCCATTCCGAGGGCAACAGGAGGCTCCTGTCTTTACAATCTGTTTTGTATTACTGCACACACTTTATGTGTCCATTTGAGTTTACCTTCCCGTCAGGTGTCAATACCTTGTCTTTCGTTACTAGACACTTATATACTCTGGGTGCCTAAATGTCACCCCGGACTTCAACATTACGGACCCCGTCCTTTACTTTCAAATCCGATTACGACCCATTCCTCGAACTCCCTGATCTTTTGAGATTGATCATCGAAATCCCTCCACAGTCCTTTTGTACAGAATACAAACCCAGTACTTACCCTTTTAGTAATGAAGTAATCTATAGTTTGAGTTCGGACATGAGAAACACCAACACCCTAAATTTAAATATGATGAGTATACCATATCTTCCATTCTGTAATTACATCTTTACCAATACCTTACTCATTTTGGAGATACCCGAAACGTTCATGTTTTCGTTTTGGTGAAACCTTCCTGTGAAAGTATTTCCAGAGAGGTCGTTTTTGGGGTGACTTATCCGTGAAAGATAGTCTTCAATATGGGACGGGTTTCTTTGTTTCGTAGTACTCTTTGTTTGTTATTTCAGATATGGGATTTTGGATCTCTTTTTATTTCGTCAGGTTTGACCTGATATTTTATTCAGATAAATCAACTGAATTTCTCTTTCGACTCAAGATTATGACGTAAGTTTTGTTCCAGTAATATTTTGATCCTTTACTTCAAACTTCTTTTACCTTAAGAATTTTATTGGATCTCCGGTTTATGGTTATACAATATGAGAGCCACCTTCACAAGGTCTCGTCTAATCTGTGATAACTCTTATTCGTGGTCTATTATCTTTTGTCTAGGCTCCTTTCACAGGTCTCACTTCTACCTTCTACATACCTCTTCTTTTATTAGCGCCCTCAAGTGTTCAACGTCTCCGATCTTGTTCAAAGTCACACAAAGATTTTCGGTAAGGTTTCCTCTCCTATATCTCTTCTTCGTTGTAAAGCAAAACAGAAGAGTCGAAATACCGGTTCGCATGTATTAGTTGTCTATTGGTTGTTGACCACTTGGTATTCCTGGAAAAACCCGAAAGGACCATCGAGTTGACCATTTCTTAAGTGGACGACACGGCCTCTGGGACCAAACTAAGATCCTAGTCCTTATAGGGGACCTCTTCCCTATCCGATGGTGAGGTCCTAAGAACCCAAAGGGACCACCGAGTCTACCATTTCTTAGGCGGACGTTACGCCCTCTAGACCCAAACTAGGGACCCAACCCTTCTAGGGGACCTCCTCCTTTACCGTTGGGTGAGGTCATAAGAACGGATCTCTTAGGGTACCTGTCTCCTCGGACCACCCGATGACAGGTGCCCCAGAGTTTCTCAGTCTGTACTGACTCGCTGGTTCGTGTCGTGCCGTTCCCGGAAAAATCGTAACGGAGGAGGTAGTAACTACGTGGTGTCAGTCGAGTGCAGAGGACCTAGTGCGACGGTGACTGACTTATGAGAAGAGAGGAAAGTAGTAGACTGAATAAAATGATGGAAGATCTAAGTCAAACGTAAAACTGAAAGACTATTTCCCTAGAGTCGCTAAGGGAGAGAAGGAATTTGAACACATGGTAACCTAGACTCGGTGGGTTGGTTCAAGAGTTAATATAGGAACTCAACCCTTCGATACCGTCGCTTTGTGTGGACGAGTGGCGGACAAAAACATATCAGACGTTCTTGCCACAAAAGTAAAATATAAAAATTACAAACCTTTTTTCGTTTTTTCCCGTTATCATAGAGTACTACACCTTTTTAGCACTTTAAGTTTTAATCCCAGGGAAAGTTACAGGTTATCAAAATAATCTTGTGTCGGTACGGGTAAACACCAGACATCGACGCAAATGCGGTGCCGTCTCACGTCCGCGACGTTGTTCTTTGTGCGGAGGGCGTCCCTGGCTGCACGAAAGGAAGGGCCGGGGAGCGTCCACCTCAGACAGCCAGAGGCGCAAGAGACCGAGCCAGTACGAATGCCCAGAAGGGAGATGAAACGGACTTTGATGACCTTCGCGCCTCGTAGCAGTAGACGAAAACAGGGGATCGAAGACTGAGGTACCTCCTGTCAATACCTAAAAGAAGTCGTTTACAACCGTCGAGCTTATGTCCTAGAGTTCTTTACTCAGTCTGAGGTATTGCGTCTGATCCCGTCTTTCCTTCTCTTCATTGTTATCAAATGTGTACAAGTACCCACAAACTTCCGTCTACGAAAGGACGAGACACCATGGACACTGACCTAACTCACGCCACCACACCTTATACCACTACCTCCGGCGTTGGACTTCGTTCCACGAAGGTCAATCTGCCGCGTCTGGCCCCTCCTCCCGAACCCCCCTCTACGCCAGACCGTCCGTCGTGCACCCCTGGTGTCCCGAATCGCGACGTGTCAGGTCTTTCGTGTCGCATTGCTTCTGGGTTTTTCGCGTCGCCTCACTAACCCCCCTCCCGTCTTGGCGTTCGACAGTACACCCTTAACTTAGCGGTCAGGTACAGACNCATGGACACTGACCTAGCTCACGCCACCACACCCTATACCACTACCTCCGGCGTTGGACTTCGTTCCACGAAGGTCAATCTGCCGCGTCTGGCCCCTCCTCCCGAACCCCCCTCTACGCCAGACCGTCCGTCGTGCACCCCTGGTGTCCCGAACCGCGACGTGTCAGGTCTTTCGTGTCGAATTGCTTCTGGGTTTTTCGCGTCGCCTCACTAACCCCCCTCCCGTCTTGGCGTTTTTCGCGACCCGTCACTGCCGACCTCCCGTGCTGGCGTTTTTCGCGGCTTCTTACTACCCCTCTCCCGTCTTGGCGTTCCGGAGGTCTCTGTGAAGTCCGTTCGCATCCTGCGTCGGCCCCCTTGACTCATCACCTGACATAAGACGGACTTCAATCCTTTATCTCGGTAATCGGTTCGACTCGGAGCCTTGTTCTCGGACCCGGTCTCTTAGTTCGTTAGTTTGATACCCTGTGCAAACTTACCCAGAGTACCCATGTTCCCAGAGTACCAATTCGAGATTTGATTCTTACCTCTCTCTGAATTTTTTATGGTTCAGGACCTCATAATTCAACCTACAATTTAAGAAAGATGGATTTTAGTCTAAAATCTTTTGATTCTTTTTGATTCTAGAACCGTAGGCCAGGGTAGTGAAGTACCGTTTATCTACCCCTTTGTCACCTTTGTCACTGTCTGAAATATAAAACCCGAGGTCTTAGTGACGTCTACCACTGACGTCGGTATTTTAATTTTCTGCGAACGAGGAACCTTCCTTTCAATACTGGTTGGATCTGTCTTATAAGTTTTCGTCTCTGTAATGAAACGGTTGTTTCCAGGTAGATCAGTTCCGATACCAAAAAGGTCACCAGTACATACCTACACTCTCAACATGATACTTCTTTCGATTTGTATCTTCTTAACTACGAAAACTTGACACCACGACCTCTTCTGAGAACTCTCAGGGAACCTGACGTTCCTCTAGGTTGGTCAGGTAGGATTTCCTCTAGTCAGGACCCACAAGTAACCTTCCTGACTACGACTTCGACTTTGAGGTTATGAAGCCGGTGGACTACACTTCTTGAATAAGTAACCTTTTCTGGGACTACGACCCTTTCTAACTCCCATCCTCCTCTTCGCCTACTGTCTCCTACTCTACCAACCTACCGTAGTAGTCGAACTACCTGTACTTAAACTCATTCGAGGTCCTCAACCACTACCTGTTCCTCCGGACCGTACGACGTCAGGTACCCCAGTGTTTTTCAACCTGTGCTGACTCATTGACTTGACTTGACTTGACTTTTAGTCTAAACCAAAATCTTTGATTCGACCTAAACCGTTGTATTCTTTAGGGTAACCGGGGTTTATACCGTCGTGGGTGGGAGTACGGACTCATAAACGTTTATTCGACATTCCTCCAACGACACAGAGTATGGGACGACCACTTCCACTCAGGAGTCTGTGTGCCAGGTGGTGGTCACCACTACCTTCCTTTCTCCACGGACG